>PVJX010013400.1:0-47563 GCA_004027295.1 Dolichotis patagonum | reverse complement strand
GATAAGTACCGCAAGCTGATTGGCCAGCGTCATCGGTTACTAAGTAGACAAGCTAACTAGCAGGGCTGCTTACAGAGTAGGCGAGACGAGGAAGCAGGATGTGGGCGCCATCTTAGGCCACTCGATGGGAGGGGTAATCCAGCTCAGGCTTTACTCTTTACCACAGGCCTCTATAGGGTGCCGGCGGCCCCCAACATCTAAGAGCAAGGTTCTAAGAGTTTGGCACACACAAAACTCATTTACTCCTCAGTCTCAGGAAGATGAGGCTCACAGAAGTCAAAGAATGTGTCCTAAGTCACACAGATGGCAAGTGGAGGGTACCACCATTTTTCAGAAGGGCTTAACAGTTGTTCCTTAGCCTTGCCTCTCCTAGAAAGAGTATCCACCCCCAGCTAGGTAGCTGCGTCCACAAGTCCAAACTCAAGGTTTCCCACAAGCCATTTAACTCAGCACGCTTGGCGGTGGCCTCTCCGGAGCTTGTGTGCGGTGTGTCCTGAACCCCATCCAAAGCCCTGGACTTGGGCTTGGTCACTCAACGAGGGCGCCGGTTTTATACTGGCCGGTCTCCTAGGTCTTCCTCTGCTTCAACCCTGCCCTCTTTGCTGGCTTTCCTAGGTGACCTTGCGTTTTCCTTGCCAATTTTGTCCAGGAACTCCCTTGCTGCCCTTTACCCAAGTCACAGGCGTTTGCTTCCAGGAAGTTTTACTAGGCCCACCCTTGCAGGAATGGAGTTTGTCTGCCTCCTGCCTACTCCGCGGGCCGGACCAGGGAGCGGCCCAACTTCACACGCCTCAGCCCGGGGCTAGGCTCTGTTTCCGCCGCAGACCCAACGCGAGCCCCTAGCTCTGCTTCGGTAGAGCTCCTCGTCCTACCCGGCACCCCAGGCTAAAGGCCCAGCTGCCGCGTCGCGCTCGCTTCCCCCGCGGACGGGTGACTCAGCCGCCAGAAAAGCAACCTCTGGGCTCTCCGACCTCTCAGGGGCGCTCGCGTCCCTCCCCGCCCACCGTCCACGCCCGCGCTCGGCTTTAGGTTGCCCTTCTGGTTTGAGCCAAAGGTTAGCGTCGGCGAGGCTCCCCGGGGTGTGGCCAGAGGACTTCGCGACGCCTTCCCAAGGGTTACGCCTCCCCACCCCGGAAAAGGTGACCCCGCGCGGCGCGTGGCGTGCGGCGGCGTGCAGGGCGCGCGCAAGGGCGCGGCTAGGCCAGCGGAGCGAGCGGGAGGCGCCCGCGCTGGGTGGCCCCTGCCCGCCAGCCGGAGCCGGGCGGAGCCCGCGCCCGGGCGCAGGGTGACTCTGCCTGTCCCCGCGCGCTGGGCGGTAGCACACGTGTCCAGGCGTCACGTCCGCGCGCGCCCCCGGGGCTTGCGTCAGCGGCCGCTCCACAAGCTGTGGGCCAGGGCTCAGCGCGCCGCTCGGGTCGCGGCCGGGACGTCGCCGGGAGGAGGCGCCGCGCGGGGTTCGGAACGCAGGGCGCCGCCGAGAGGTCTGCGCGGCCCGGCTGCCCCCGCACGGCTGCCCCCGACACCTGCCCCTCGCCTAACGTCTCGGCGCCGGCCGTGGACTGGGCGCCGTGGCGCTGCCTCGGAGCCCGCCGTCCGCGGGGCGCGCACCGCGTTGACCTGGGCGGCCCCGCGGCAGGCAGGCGCCCGCGGGTCCATGGTTGGTTCGGAGCGCGATGAGCCGCCCGTCCTCCACCGGCCCCAGCGCTAACAAGCCCTGCAGCAAGCAGCCGCCGCCGCCGCAGACCCAGCACGCTCAGTCCCCGGCTGTGCCCCCGGCCGCCGCCACCATCTCGGCTTCGGGCCCCGGCTCGTCCGCGGTGCCCGCCGCGGCAGCGGTGATCTCCGGGCCCGGGGGCGGCGGCGGCGGCGGCGGCGGGGCCGGCCCTGTGTCCCCGCAGCCCCACGAGCTGACCTCGCTCTTCGAGTGTCCGGTCTGCTTTGACTATGTCCTGCCTCCCATCCTGCAGTGCCAGGCCGGGCACCTGGTGTGTAACCAATGCCGCCAGAAGTTGAGCTGCTGCCCGACGTGCAGGGGCGCACTGACGCCCAGCATCAGGAACCTGGCTATGGAGAAGGTGGCCTCGGCAGTCCTGTTCCCCTGTAAGGTAAGCCCAGGGACGACTCTCGCACTACTGCCTGGCGCCTTTCCGGAACTCCAGTGTTCTCCAGCCTGCTCACAGGCCCTAAGAGGCAGATGGCATCTGTCGACTCAAAAAGAAATTACACTTTGTCTACTTTCCCTCTGCCCACCTGGCAGCTCTGAGAGTAGCTCTGAACACTGATCTGAGAAACACTGGTGCTCAATGGCTGCTCGCTTGAACACATTACCACCTTCCCAGCCTGCGTTCTCTGCAGACGCATACTCCTGTAGTCGGGTGTGTTCTGTAGGTTTGCCCCCCCCCCGCAAGTAAACTTCGACTGGAAAGAGGACTGTGGGGATTGAGGAAGTGGGCCAGTTCATTATACACCCTGGACGGTTCCTTGGCTTGTCAGGATTGGTGCCAAATTCCTCCGGCACCCCAAACCAACCATTTGCACACCCCTGACACGTGGAAGAACAACTCTGGAGTATAGGTGGGGGGAAGGCACCTCCAGCCTGTTTTTCTCCAGCAGTGAGAAAACCCTGCAGGCCACGCCTTTTCCTATCCTAGCCTTCCGAGGACTGGGAAGGACTGAGAAGCTGTGACTAAAGTGTTTTTGTACTAAGTGGAATGAACACAAGAATCAGGAATTTTACAAGGGAACACAGGAGCTATTGTTACAGTCTTTAATGCCCATCACTTTATTCTGTATTTAATTTAAAAAGTTACAAATGCACTTGTGAAAAATAGAACCACAAAGGCAAGGAAAGTGACAGCCCAGTGACTTTTCCCTTTCCCCCACCACCATTTTTAGATTTAGTATGCATGGCTATAAACTTTTAAAACCATATATGTGTACCACCTCGCAGCTAAATACAGAATCATGATGTCATTGTGTGATGGGAGGTTTTTCTGTACCTACACAGACATAATTTTTTCTTCAAAAGATGGGTCCTGCAACTTGTATTTTAAATTCATACTATTATATCTTTTTTTAAATGTCTGAAATCTACATCAACCTCACTGTACTTTAAATGACTGCTTAGTACTGCACTGAATGTTCATATTATAACATTTGTTTACTTACATCAAGAACAAATCCTCAAATAGCTGCGTAGACATACAGTCCTTATCTATATAGCTCATTATAAACTAGAGCTGTACTGTAGAGTTCATCTTCTCATCTTAGAAATGAAAATAATGTCGGTAATACTTCTCAATTTTTTAAATAGAAGTAACTATTCTGTTTCTCGGGCTGTTTAGGCTGTCTTGCATTTTACATTGGTGCTACTTATTTTATAGGGCAACAGCTCATTTTGAAATTAAAAATAATTCACTGGAGAATTCAGACTTGAGACTCAGGTCAGTAAAATGAGTGATTTAATTTGGTTTTCTGCCCTGATACAAATGAAGTTTAAAATAGCATATTCAAGTAAGGGTTTAAACAGTGTTTGGATTGTGGGATTTGAGGTAACCTTAATAAATTAGTTTCCTTTGAACCCTTCCTCTTGTAATGCTTGCTAACTCACTCAGCTCAGGCATTATTTCTGATAAAATTTGGTTAAAATATGTCCATAGTTTTCTTAGAGTCATGAAGGAGGTGGCAGCCTAATGATCAGAGAAGAGTTGATGATAGTTGACACAGCGTGGATGTTTGATATTTGAGAGATACTGGAAGAGCCCCCAGGCTTTATGGAGAGCCATCTTCTCCCTTCACTTCCCAATGAACCTTCAGTGGCTGGTAGAACTGACTTTTTACAATTGACAAGTGAGCATTTGGTATCAGTCAGTATTCCTTGGTATAGTGAACCCTTTCTTGTCCTTTTTGCAGTCTGGAAAGTTTATATTCATAATCCCATGGAGAAGTTATTGGAATTCTTGCAAGGTAATTCCAGTGTACCACGTCCAGTGCAACCCAAAGTGAGAATAAAGACACTTAAGACACATATATAATTAATGGGGATCCAAGAGTGTCCAGGCAAGATGATGGTTCGCTGGAAGAAAGGCCTTGACCCAGGGCCTAACCTGGATTTTATTCATGAAGAAGGGAGTGGCCAGAGAAGGCGTGACTGAGAAAGGCGGGAATTACGGGAATACTGTGAGCTAGGAGTCCAGAAAGCAGCTTTACTGTACGCAGACAGAAGGGTGTGTAGAAAGACCAATCTGCATAGCACAGTTGAGGTGGCATTCAATGTAGGAAGATGTTACTTCAGTTTCTAATGTGCATACTTTTGTGCCCTGAGAAGTCATAGCCTCTTAGCTCAAGGTTCAACCCCAGCTGACAGCCCTGGAACTGTGTGGCTCTGCCATTCTGCTGGGTTCAACTATTAGAGGGAGACACTGAGGTGGGGAAACAGCGACATTAAAAGATTACACATCAGTGTTTCAGGTAGCCCTGTTTACGTTGCATAGAGCCAATTGAAGGGAAAGGAAATAGCTTAGCCGGCTCTGTACATATTAATACATGGAGACAGGGCCAGGTTTAGCTAAAGTGAGGATAACTGCCCTTTATTCAAGTTTTAAAACAGTCACATAAGAGGGAAGGAAACAGGCTTTATGGAGTATGGAGTTTTACTTTCTGGTTCCTGGTGAAGCATGTGTTCCTGGGTAATATGTAAACAGGCTCCTTGAAAAAGAGAATTCTTGAAAACTCCTCTCAGCAATCAAGTACTAAACTTTACTGTGCATGTCATTGATTTCCTGAATCTTTGTAAGAAAGCAGTTGAGCAAAACCATCACTTTGCAAGCCAAAACTGAAAAGGATCACCCATTCTTCTGCAGGCCAGGAACTGAGCTTAGAATGGATCTTGTGCTCAGCATTGTGTGCACCTGTGTGTGAGACTTAGAAAGCTGATGTGTCCATGCCTCCCTTTGGGTTGACCAGTAATCCAGACTGTTAATGGGGCAGTTCAGCCCATTAATAAGGACAAAACAAATTTGTATATACACATAGGCCCTGAGACCAACCAAGATACATTCATTGGAGAGGATGAGAAATGAAAAGGAATAAGGCCTGTGTCAAACTGAAAACAGGGTAGATCTGTGCACTTAGCTCTAACTTGTAGTTTGAGGGTCCTGGAAGTCCTAGGGACTGCCTTTTTGCTGTTTGCATTTGTTCTTGAAATCTCTTATGAGATACTTCAGTCAAGAATATCAGTTAGGCAAATTACTAAAGCCCATGTCTCAAGAGCTGCAGAGCTCAGACCATGTTTCACAAGAGACTACCTCTAAGGACCTTAATTTCCATGCGTATGAGTGAAGAATCAGTCTTCCAAGGACCTGTACCTTCTAGCATCCCATAAAAGAAAGGAGGCTGTCTGGAATTGGTGCCAACTATTTTGCATGGGGTAGCAGTTATTAATTCACCTTTTTTTCAGTCAAGGAAACTCATGCCTGCCTGTCAAGTAACTAAATGTTAACTGACTTGTCAGGTCACATCTTGAGTCAGTGGGCCAGTCTGTGAACCTGCTTCCCAAACAGCATGCTTGGTACTACCCTTATTGCATAGGGATTTTGAAATTGCATTTATACTCTAAGATTTCACATCATAACTCAAGGTTGATGGAAGCAACAAAACCATCTGTTTGGATGACTTTATCAGATGGGCTTCTGATTGGACTACTCCGACATAAACCTGGTCTGGTCATGTTTCAGTTAGCTAAAGATTGGAAGTATTGCCAAATACTTGCCTTACCTATGTGTGGGCCACTTAATTAAAGGCTGGAGTGTGGCCATACCTTTGATTCAGGGTACCACATACAAAAAGGATCGCATCAGCCTATAGTTCTCTTTCACTTATGATATTTATAGTTCATTCTATACCTGAGAGCTTTGATAGCCTGTTTACAAATCTAGAATCCATCACCTCAGTGTAGGAGAGAGGTATGGTTGATCAATTTGTGTCAACTAAATGTATTTCACCATTCAACAGTGCATTTTGGTATCAGCCAAGTATTTCTCTCCACACTGTAGGAAATGCTACTACTCCAGCCCTCTCACATTAAGACACACTGTCTTTTACTTTTTCTTTGTCCTGTCGTTAAAAAAAAAAGGTTGCTATTTCTAGTAGTGTATCTCCAAATAATTATTGAATTTTACAGTTTTTAAATCTGTGTGTGTGTGTGTGTGTGTGTGTGTGTGTGTGTTACTAGGGATTGAACCTAGACTCTGTGCTAAAGGTATATTCCCATCCCTTTTTTATTCTTATTTTGAGTCAGTCTTGCTGAGTCACTCAGTTCCTCAAGTTGGGCTGAGACTTGTGAGCTTCCTGCCTCAGCCCCAGAGTGCTGGGATTACAGGTATGCATTACCACACCTGGACTAACTGTTGACTTTGAAAATCTCAGCCAGAGATGTCTTTCCCATGGTTGAATTGTGACAGTTTTGTTTTGTTTAAAAAAAAAAAAAAAGTGAGACAACCTAATTAAAACTTCAAAAGCCCCTCAAAATGACCTCATCCAGAGAGACTCTAAATCCCAGTGGGGACCAGGTAATGCATGGGAGAGAAGCGTCTGACATGTGGCCTCGGGCTGCAGTCTCCAAGAGCAGTGGAGGGAGACAGCAGGGAGCCAAGAATAGTGAGATATGAGCTCAAAAAACAAAACATGAAAACCAGCGAGCAACCCTCACTCTGCGCTGGTGGATTGATGGAAGTGAGGATGTGGATACAGCCATTCCGGACCTTTGTTTTATTTTGTTTCATTTGCCAGAAATCTGGACTTTTATGTTAAATATCTCAGTTTTTTCTACCATTGGCCAAATTCAAATGTCTTGACAACTCTTGCAGGCCAAATTCCAACTGCCTGAGTACACTCTGCTTTGGCTGTCATGTAGAAAGCATTCATCAAGCCTGGAATTTCTCACGTAACCATTGTCATCCATTAACTTTGGAACTCTGATAGATCCAACTGAGATTTTGTAGCTTGTTTTCTTTTCCACTTTATTTTGCCAAGAGAATACTCATCATAGCCGTCTGGGACCTTAACTGTTGTCTTAGTGACTAGATGTTTGACTTTGTACAAGTCAGTTTATTTTTTGCATCCACGGGTCCTTAAGGGAAGGTCTCGGCCTAAGTGATTATACCAGGGTTCTTTCTGGAATCCAGTATGTGGTCTAGGGGGAAAAAGCACTAGCCCTGAGGCAGAAGTACTGGATTCTCCAAAGTCCTGGCTTTGTATGACTTTGGTCCAGTCATGATTTCCCTGAGCTGTGTTGTTCCTCCATTAGAAAGAAGAGAGATAAAACTCAGCTGGTAGTGCTGAGATGAGACCAGAGGGTAAGCCTGTTAGCAAAAACAGCTTCAAAGAGCTCATCTTACAGTCAGCAGTTCTTGGAGGACACAGTCACTTGCTTTGGAAACTGTTCCTACTGTCCTCACCTGGTATTAACCAGCTTAGCCCTAGAATGAGCTGTGGAGGCTACAGTTCACGTTCATTAACACCGAGGCTCAAGATTTTAAGGAGCACAGTACAGCTGTGTACAGTCCACAGTACAGTCCACAGTCCACAGTACAGTCCACAGTCCACAGTACAGTCCACAGTCCACAGTACAGCTTTGGAGTGTAAAATTCAGAGTAGAATCCCCCAAATCATATGTGTTTGTACTGAAGTTTAATGCTGATTCTACATGTGATTGAGCAGATTTTTCACAGATCACCACAACCTGGAACTGGAATAGATAGGGTACTATTAAAGCTGATCAATAAACAACTAGAATGGAAGTTTATTACTTAGTGCAGCAGGGCTGACCTCTGCCAGCCTGAAATTAGATTAGATTCTCCCAGCCAGGCGTGGTGGTGATCCCAACACTTGGGAGGCTGAGGCAGGAGGATTGCATGAGTGTGCAGCCAGGCTGGGCTATATAATTGAGTTTAAGGCTGGCCTGCACTACATATTGAGACCCTGTCTCTAAAAACCAAAAGGGGAAAAAAATTAGGTTCTTTCTGTATTCCAGCCTTTTAAAAATCCTAATAGAAAGTTCTGTACATGAACAGGCAAGACCCTGGTGCAAAATATCTTAAGGGCCGGACTTGTACTTCTGATGAAACTTGCAAGAAATAGCATATCTTGCTCAAGCCCGTAAGGCCCTCACTCCGTGAAAGAGGTATACAGCACCTGCACTTGCTAAGCCGAATGCCAGCATTCAGAACCGCTGTGTATTGCGGTGAGGAGTACAGGACGTGATCACACCTGAAGTGTTAGGACATGGGTCTCTAGATGTCTGGAAAAGGAAAATAAGAATGTTTTCCTGATCAAAGGTGTCTTCCCAT
The DNA here is from genome assembly GCA_004027295.1 of Dolichotis patagonum. Taxonomy (NCBI): domain Eukaryota; kingdom Metazoa; phylum Chordata; class Mammalia; order Rodentia; family Caviidae; genus Dolichotis; species Dolichotis patagonum. The sequence continues at coordinate 39,215 of PVJX010013400.1, read as the reverse complement.
TTCGAGCATGCTTTCCAGAGCTTATTAAGAGATACTGAAAATGTTCTACCGGAATTTCATTAACTTTGCCTCAGATGTCTCTTTCTCTTAGTTCTTCACAAATTGAGAAAGTGTCATTTTCCTCATTTCCATTTCGGTATAAATTTTGTGTTAATGCTTGTTTTTAGACTACATAGCATCTGTGTGGTAAAAAGTTACCCCCTTCTATGCACTTTTAAAGGTGTGACTCCGCAAAAGTAGTATCTTTGGGCCCCCTGTCCTGACCTCCCCCTCACTCTGGTAATGCTGAGGGCAGGCTGTGGTCCACATCCTCACTTCACCCCTGCTGTGAGTGACTAGTGATCTCCCCAAGCCTCAGTGGCTCATCAGTAAAGTGGGGTGATGATAGGATTGTTGTGAGGTTCAGACATGGTAACAGCTCATGCAAAGTACCAAGAACAGCCCTGGCATTAAGTGCATGTGCACAGTTAGAAGCTGACTGAAAGGATGGTCAAAGTGTGAGGTCAGGTCCAGGCGTAAACTTGAAAAAGAAAAAACACAAATCGTATTTTCTCCTACAGACTCTCCCACTAGGCTTCTCTTCCCTATTCCTAATCTAGGGAATGTAGGGTTTTCATAGAGCTGTGAAAGTTGGCCCTGGAATTAGTTTTGTAGTGGTGAGACTTTTTTTCCTTGTGCTTTTAAAAAGAGAAATCCTGGGCTGTGGATTTAATTCATCAGTGTAAGCAGTGCCTGGTAAGCGCAAGGTCATGAGTTCGATCCTCGGTACCAAAAAGAAAGAGAGAAAGCCTGCTTTAATTAAGCAGCATTTAAACATATGTGTTTCTCTGTACCTTATTTTACATTATATGCTTTTTAAAAATCACTGTTTTTAAATATAGAACATAAAGTGGTATAAAATTATATCCTCTCAGTCCCCCCACCTAGAAATAATCACTTATCATTTTGATATATCCTTGCAAAATTTCCTATAAATCAAAAAATGCCAGTAAAAGGAGGAATCCCATTTAACATGCTGTTTCATAACCTGGGTTTTTTTTTTAATCTTATGCATCATGACTGCTTTTCTACATTGCATTGTAAAATGTTTGCTTGTTGTGATACAGAGGATTGAACCCAGAGCCTTCACACTGAGTTACATCCCTGGTTTTGTTTTTGTATTTTACTTTGAGACAAGATCTTACTAAGTCACTAAGTTGCCCAGGCAAGTAGGTTTGTGGTCCTACTGGTCCTCCTGCATTGTCCTGCCTTTGAGACAAGATCTTACTAAGTCACTAAGTTGCCCAGGCAAGTAGGTTTGTGGTCCTTGTGGTCCTCCTGCATTGTCCTGCCACAGGGCTGAGAGTTTAGGCAGCCACCAGCATACTCAGTTTATGGCCACTTTTAATGGCTACTAATTTCACAATTCAGAGGCAGCACCAGAATTATATAGTCAATGCCTTCTTTGTGGTCATTTAACTTGTTTTATCTTTTCACTGTTTTTTTTTTTTAAGTACTGCTATAACCGAATCTTTGTGTGTAAAAAGTAATCATTTCCTAAGATAAAATCCTAGAATTTGGAGGTCAAGCCAAAGGGCAGAATCTAAACTTTTGGTAGAAAAGCCAAATTGCATCATACCTTGGAATTATTTGCAGTTCAGTGCCCATTTCTTCCCAGCACCCCATCACTGAGTGGGGTCCTCTTAGTTTTCTTCGTGCTGCTGTGTGTTGTAACCTAGACCATAGCTGGGTACTGCTGATCACCTACCAGCGTTTAGTCAAACTGACTCTAACCTGGGAATCTCCTGTAACACCAGGTATAGCTCTTCCCACAGCGTGTCTACCTGGCTAGCCATGTCCTTCTGAAACTTCCTGTCTCAAGGTGGAGAGGAGAGCAGAGCCCTTCGGAAGTGGAGGAGCGGAGAGGAGTCTGGGGACTTCACTGCAGTGCTCTCGGCTGTGTTCAAAGAATTGAGTAGTCCTTTGCCCAGCAAGAAAAGGAGGAAGATCAAGATAGGCTTCTGTGGACAGGCCAGCAGAGCTGCTGGTAGAGAATACTGCTTTGCTTGCTCTGGGCAGCTTGAATGAGGCATGTGATCTCATGTTATTCTCGTAATTACTTTGTAAAGGAGGTAGGATGTGGTTAGTGTGCTCCCTGCAGTGTTTGCCCAAGGTCATACAGTTTTTAAGTCTACCAGAAACTCTACTCTGGCTCATGTAATTACGCATACTGTGTTTTTCTACTACAGCTTCTTCCTGTTTCTGTTTCCACCCTGCTGAGGAACAGCTTTCACCCTTCCCATTCTCAACTCAAGTAAGGTGTTTTGGAGGAGTGACTGTAGTCCGCTCTTAGTAGAGTTGCTAGGTAAAATATGGAATGCTCAGTTTGCTGGGGATTTAGCTCAATGGTGTAAGCACCTGCCTGGCAAGCATGAGGTGGTGAGTTCGAGCCCCAGTACAAAAAAAAAAAAAAAAAAAAGAATACAACAAATAAGTTCAGAAGGAAGGTATAACTACAGGATATTTCAAAGCCTGTGAGATACTGGATGTTTGGTATTTTTATTGGCCAATTTGATAACTCTACCACTTACGTCTTCTGGTGAATTTCATTACTGTAGTTAAGAAATAAAGAGGGAACTAGCATTGTGTGAAGATGATCGGGCCAGTTAAAGTGCTTATGCAGTTGAGAACCTGAGGGCATAATTGGAAAGGAGGGCAGGCACTGGTAACATGGCAGAAAGCCTGTGACCCCACACTGCCCTTTAAGTGCTTTTATTTGCTTGAACATTAGAAGGGACCTCACAAAACTGGTTCTCCAGGACCACATGTTGCTTGCTAACTTTGGCTATGGACAGATGAAAAACATACATGGTCAAAAGTCAACTTTTGTTTAAAGTTGGTAAGATTAAAAATAAACTGCCAGCCCAGAGAGTCTTTGTAAGGCCACACACCCGTCTCCCATAGTATTGTGTTCTCAGATTTCTCTGATAATAATTACTCCGAAGTCTTCCACCAACACACGCTTTTGTAAGAAAGCTGTCTGCTAAACATGTGGTCTGTTGACTTTCTCTTAGGGTGAATTTTGAGCCCAAAATTTTAACTAGATTGCCTTTGCCAGAAAACGAGTTAATAGTATGTTCTTACTCTCACTGTTTGGTGACACTGACAATTCTGGTGCTGAGTAATACTGTCCTGTCATGTTACTATCAGCAAAGCGGTTGCACAACCAATTGATAATTATCTCTCTGCTCTGTCTTGCAGTGGAGGTGAGGAATGTACCATTTGAGTTCAGTTAAACTATGCTATAGTACTTAGAAGAAAGGAGCTAAACAGATGCATGTTGAATATTATAATTCAGTCCTAAGAAAAAATTAAACTTTCTTCTGTTGCCCAAGTGAGCACAATTAACTTGACTCTACCACTCTTTGACTGCAAATCATAGTCAGTAGGCGAATCATAAGACAGTTTTATGGACCCTTTCAAATGTGACTTGGTGGGTACAAGGTCATACAGGAGGACAGGGGTACTCAAGTCCTAACCATAGCTGCTCTATCAGTGGTTGTAAACACGTTTTAAGAGGCCATCAAGACAGTAGCACTGTTGTTTCTGGTGTATATAAGATTTCAGAAGAGCTATAAACACCACAATCCAGTAGTTTTATATAAATAAAATGTCCGAAATACCTTCATCAAAAGTACCAAACCTGTAGTACCTGAAATCTAAAATAAAAGTAAATACTTTTATTGCACAATAGAAGGTAAGGTCTATTGAAATTATTTTAATGCTAACTTCTAGAGTAAAACATCTAACTGAGGAAAATCTACATGATGGAGAACATTCATTTTAGCATCTAAAGGAAAAGACTGATACTTGTCAGCAGATATTGGGTGGACATTAAGGACGCAGTAAATCAGTAATTCAATAAAAATGTAAACAAAATTAATAGAACAAAAAATAAACTGAAAAATAATCAGTGGCGTTTTGGGAGCAGGTGAATTTTTTTAGCAGTACTATAGGTTGAAACCAAGACCACCTCACTGAGCTGTATCTGGAGCCCTTTTTTAAAAAAATTTTTTTTTTAAATTTAGAGATAGGACCTCACTGAATTACTAACTTGCCCAGACTGGAACTGAATTCGAGATCCTCCTGGCTCCCAGAGTGTTGGGTTTACAGGTGTGACCCATCACTCCCAGCTCAGGTAAACATTTTTGTTCAGAAAAGAACTAGCCTGAATCCCTAGAAGTTCTTCAAAAAGTGGTCAAATTTAATCACTGGTTAACATGTTACATTTTACTATAATGTGGATCTATACTAGGGTTAGCTGCAACTAACTGAGTAAATCTAGAAGAGGTTAAGAAGATACTGTTTTAATTAGTTTGTTTGCAGTATGTAATGATTTCGGTCACTGTGGGAAGCTGGCACATGTAAGAACACATCTTAATTCTTCTTCTCCTTTTTTTCTTTTTAATCCCTGTCTCCTCTGTTTCATTTCACCCTCCACCCCTTGGTCCTTGTTCTTACATTTGCAGAAGTGAGAAAAAGGAGATTTTTAACTAGTTTCCTGATGATCTGGTGATCATACATAGCAAATTAGACTTTCAGGAATTCATTCTTCCACATGAACTCTGATATTTCTGCTTCCATTTGGGTCCACCTCTTTAGTGCAGTACTAAAAAATAAAAATGCAGAATATATAAGGAAAGTGGGATTCACTCCCAGAGCTCCCTTTCAGATGGCATCTGGAATTAAATGGAAGTTTGCCTTGGACCACTGGAGTGGTGGGAAATGGAGCTGCAGTGGCCAGAAACTGCATGCCTGGGCCACAGACTCACCAGGTGCCTGCAGCCTCTGGAAGATCCCAGGACAATGCAGAATGCTTTCTTCACTATTGACCATTTGCATTTACTTGTACGTATGTAATTAAAAGTTTATATCCTTTTTAAAAACACACATGAAAGATTTTGATTCAGTCAACTAATTCCTCACATTATGAAGTATAAATATGCTTAGTCCCTGGATTCTTCAATACATTTTATTTTGATACGATTTCAGATCTACCAGGAGTTTCAGTAATAGTACAGAAACTTCCCAAATAGCCTTTATCCAGATTCTCCAATTATTTCCTTTCTGCTCCATTTGCTTTATTATTCATGTACTCTTCACTCATACATATATTTTTAAACTATTTGAATGTATATTGCAGGCCTCCTTCCCCCTTTTTCTTAAATCCCTCACTGTGGTTCTCTTTAAAACAAGGACATTTCTCATGCAATTACAGTAGTTATCAAAATCAGGAAATTTGACACAGAAGATACTATTATCTAATCTGCAATCCATATTCAAATTTCAGCTCTTGCGCTGGTAATGCCTTTTACAAGGATCTTGGTTTTACTGTTCAGGGTCATGTATCACAGTTAGCCTTGGTGTGCATTCTGTGAGCATTACAGCTTTTTTTAGGTTGGGAGGAAAGAACTAGTTGTTTTTACTTAGCCTGAGGTAATTATTTCTTGGATTTAATTCACGAGTTTATGCTCATCAACAACAAAATATTGATCATACTTTGTTTTTACCAGTTGTTATACCAGTGGAGGAAAACACATTCTCATCGGAGGTACTGGCGGCTCTTTTGCTAATAAATTCCAGCTGCTTCCTAGTAGGTGAACAGGTTGAGACAGGATGCTGACCCCGCAGTCCCCCAGAAGTGCAGGCTTAGTCCCTTGCAGCTCACGGCTCCTTCATTGTAGTAGATTGTTGATTTGTTGGAATTCAGTTGCTCTTGAATTGCATGGAATTAAAGGTTCCATGAAATAGATTAAATGAGTTGTTGTGAACCTACCATAGCACCCATGACCTTCACTAGCATTCCAACTAAGAAAAGTTAGTTTGCTTGTAGACTCATTTCAAAACAAACCCAGTGGGACTCTTCATAAGGTAAACAACAGGTGTGTAGTATTAGACGATATTCTGATGTATCATATTGTGTGCTTTTGTATATGAAAGGATTTCTATGCTGAAAGGAGAAAAACCCTGCCTAAATTCCAATTTAAATATGACCAGGACAAAAATGGGAACTATTTACGGCTTTCTGCAGACATAGAAATGAGGCACTATGTTACATTTTGCCTGTCAATGGCAGGACGTGTTTGCACAAGACCTTTTAGCCCCTGCAACCTGGAAGGTTTCTGAAGATAAGTGAGAAATGTGATTTCCCCCATGTTCTTTTTAGCGTTGAATTTCTCCCCCTACTCTCCTATCCCTCTGGTTTGGTGTTTGTGTGTTTCTTTGGAGAGCTTTTCTTAAAACTAATGTTCCCCCCAGGGAAAATGAGCACATCATTCCCCCAGAGAGAAATCTTATTTATAGGACTGGATATGTCCCAGGAAACACCACCAGCTCTCTCTGAACCCACCCAGGGACTTTCAGTCACAAGAGGGCATGGCTCAGAAGCAGGCCTCTAAAGGCAAGCCCTCCCAGCCCAACTGCAGAAACTCTGTGACTCCTTCACATTATGTGGGGCTAGTCCTAGTTGGGTGTGTACAAGGTGACCCCTTGGGACTCTCCTGCAAGATGTCAGAGAAAGATGGGGCCCTGCTGTGAGATGCGGCTGTCTTAATCCTTGGGGAGTGAGGCCTCCAGAGCTACCTTCTCCTTGCAGACTAAAGGAGCTTATATGTAAGAGCCTAGTTCCAAAACAGGGTGTCTGGGTACTCTAGGTTTGGTGTATGTTTGGTGTACGAGGGGCTAAGGGTGAATTCAGGTGTGAATTACTGCTGTTCCTTTTTCTCACAATGGTGATTCCTTGATGCTTGCACCTGTTGTGTGCAGACAGGAGTGCTGGAGGAACAGTGTGAGAAGCTGGCTTAGATCCTGGTACGGCCACCACAGACCATACTTCAGGAGCCTTCAGTTTCTGGTCTGGGAAATGGGCAGAACCAGCTCCCCAGTGCAGCCCTACGCCATACAAGCAATCCAGTGCTGATGTGTGTCAGGGGTGGTGTTGCTAGGAGGCCCTGGCGGTGCTCCTGGGGTGACGCAGTGACCAGCTCGATGTGTTGCTTCCATGAGCCCCTCCTGCAGCCACAAAGGTGGCCGCCCAGAAGCCCAGTTTTTGTCATCTATGAGAATCAGCTCTGTTTTGCTCATTGACATCAGTGGTTCCCAGGCAGGATGGTTTTGCCTGCTAGGAGACACCTGGCCATGCCCAGAGGCATTTCAAGTTGCCACAACCGAGGACAGAGAGCAGTTGCTGATAGCATCTGATGAACAGAGGCAAGGAGGCTGCTGAATACATTGTAAGCACACAGCACAGTCACCACAACAAGGAATATCTGGTTCAGAGTGTCCGTAGTGCCATGATAGAGAAATCTTTTAAAAAGTGACCCGCAAAGTCCCTGACTCCCCTTCATTAATGTTGCTCCCATTGTTTCCTCCACTCACCCTGCAGTGGACCCAGATGGAACTTTTCTGTAGTAACCCGTACTTTCTCCTTACCCTGTCCCACTGCGAAATCACCCGCCACACTGTCTTGTTCTCCCCCACATTTGTTTGTATTCATGATGTACGTTCAGCCCCCCTTGTCCTAGGGGGTTACATTTTAAAATCCCTTTTTGATGCCTGGGAGATATACTGTGAATAGTACTGCATTCTGTATATACTATGGGTTTTTTCCCTATACATTCATACCTATGATAAAGTTTAATTTATAAACTAAGCACTGCAAGAGAAATAACAGCTAAGTGCCAAGTAGAAGGTTTATAACAGCATACTATTAAAAAGTTACGTGAATATGGCCTCATTTTCTCCAAAGACTGTACCGTATTCTACTCATCTTCCTCCTGTGGTGATGTCAGATGATACATTGCCTAGAGATGAGATGGAGTGAGGTGAATGAGATGGAGTAAGGTTATGTTAGGCTGCCACTGACTTTCTGAAAATATATCAAGGGGAAGATGATCTGCTTCCAGTGACCCAGGATCATTGAAACAAAACAGTGTTGGGTAGGCCATGTATACAGCATGGATACACCAACAACAGAATGATTCACACAAGATTTCATCACTGCTCATAACAGTGCACAGTTTAAAATTTTCAAAGTGTTTATGTGTGGAATTTCCCGTGTCATATTTGCAGACTATGATTGACAGCAGGTAACTGAAGCCAAGGAATGTCAAACTCTGGGTGAAGGGGGACAACTATATCTGCATTATCATCGTACGACAAAGCCCCTCTCCACTGGAAACACTGCAAGTCCAGGGTCCATAGCTGATTCTCTTGGTGTGCCCCTGGGTAGAGGTTCACAGCCTGGCAGTCCCTAGAAACCCCAGTGCTTCCACAGAAACACACCTAAGGCCAGGGACCAGTGAGATTTGGCTTTGCTATTCAAAGTCACCTAGACCATTTTACATACAGTCTTAGGGAATTCACAGACTCCTAAAACCCTCTCTCATCTCTGGCTGAGAGCCCTTAACGGAGGTGACAGGAACATGCATTGTGTTTGTTTTGGTACTGGGAATCGAACTCGGGACCTTGAGCTTGCCAGGCAGGCGCTGTGCTACTCAGCTGTATCCCCAGTCCTACCCACTATGTTTTTAACATCTTTCTAGAACAATGCCAATACTGTTACCAGTGTGAGATACAGTACAAAACTGTGTGTGAGTTTAAAATTTTCCTTTTTAGAGATCATCTCTAATCCAGTTGCCATAAGAGTGGCCCCAGTGGTCCCGGATACGCACCTTTACCCATGATAGTAAGAGAAGGAATGGATTGGCATTAAAGGGCAGCTTTTTTAGAAAAAAGTAGAGGGAGTACCAAAGGCTTTAAATATATTTATCTTAGTTAATAGAACCTGTAGCAAGATTTTTATAAGGTTATCATCCACACAAGTGTGAAGTAATGTTTTTTCTACTTGTATATTTTGGGAGGTGCCTTCTTTATGTTTGGGTTGAAGGGAGGGTTGAATCTGAGGCTTGTAAGGCATATAAAATACTTCAGAACATAAATATTTCTACTTGAGTAGGAAAAGTCCTAAAACAATCCTGGATAATAAATATTTGTGATCAGTGTTGGGTCCATGGGCAAGTGATGTGGGGCTTTGGGAAGAGGAGCAGGTAATACTTTTCTGGATGTCTTTGCTGGAGTTCATCTTGTTCCTGGGCTTATTCTTAGGCAGCTGTGGTAAACATCCCATTCTGAGATGTCTTCAGATCCAAACACTGAGGGCTTGTTTGAGCCAGAGACTCTGCCAGGCTCCAGGCAGTTCTCGCTATTTTTATTTGTGTGTGTGTGTGTGTGTGTGTGTGTGTGTGTGTGTGTGTGTGTGTGTTTCTAAACTTAGAAATACCTAACCACCATTTACAGAAGAACATCAGGAGGCTTGTATTCCTGTTCACACCCCAGGTTTAAGACATAGTTCGTAGGTACTTTTTTTAGGATTTACTAAGTTGAGAACATAGAGTATAAATATACATGGGTATATTTGTTTCTCCTTCAGATTGAGCTTTTATATCCAGGTTTTAAAAATTATTCTATGGGTCAAAAAGATAAACAGCAACTTCTATCAGAGAGACAGATATTCCTACCAATTTCTTTCTTTGTACCAGGGATCGAACTCTAGATCTCCCACTTGCCAGGCAGGCACTTATGCCACTGAGCTAAATCCCCAGCCCCAGTCCTGCCAATTTCTATTGATGATTATAATCTGCTTTAGGCATAGAGCATGGGGAGGGGGGACTGTATTTTCTTCTTTAAGCTTTCTTTCTTTCTTAATTAGAAATTAATCTTCCTAATGGCAGAAGCTGCCATCTTTGCTTCTGTATCCTCTCAGTGACTATAGCTTGGCATCTTGTATGGAAGTTTTCAGTACCTCCTTGTTGCTAGTGATAAATTAATTTTAAAGATTAGAATTTGACCTACTAGCCGGGCATATAGCAAGTACAAGATCCTGAGTTCAATCTCCAGTACCAAAAAAAAAAAATTTTACTGAACAAAAAACGTAGGAATGGGCTGGAGATTTAGCTCAGTGGCCTAAGCGTCTGCCTGGCAAGTGTGAAGTCATGAGTTCGATCCCTGGTACCAAAAAAAATTTTGTATTAAATGTAGGAATATGAAGTTCCATAAGGCATTGTAGGAAAAGCAAAAAACAGCTGTGGAGTTTTTTGTTTGTTTGGTTTTGGTTTTTGGTTTTTCGAGACAGGGTCTTGCTGTACAGTTCAGACTGGCCTTGAACTGTGTAGCCCAGGCTGGCCTCAAGCTCAAGGCAGTCCTTCTGTGTCAGCCTCCCCAGTGCTGGGATTACCATGCCCATGCCCATGCCCAGCTTGTGTTGCTTGGTTGGTAGGTTGGTTTGTTACTGTCTGATTACATAGCTCTGGCCTCACGCTCACTGTGTAACTCAGGCTTTTCCCAAACTCATGATCCTCCTACCTCAACCTCCTGAGTGCTGGAATTACAGGTTCGTGCCATCTTGTCTGGCTTGATATTTTTGTTTGTTTGTTTTCTCAGCATTTAGACACAACATCTTTAAAAAACGATCAAGTCCTGCCCTTATTTGGAGCCTTCCTGTCTTAGAGGAGTGGGGGAATCCAAGTACAGTAACCCAGTTTACCTGCCACTTTGTTCTCTAACATTGTAAGACTGACTCCTAGTTTATCCCAGAAAGTGATAAAATTTTTAATTTGTTATATGACAGGTTTCTTAGTTTGTTATATGACAGTATTGCAATACTCTGGGCAGGTGTCTGCTGGTGAGCCAGTTGTTCGTCTGGTATCTGGGAATTATCATTGTCGTTCTTGTGCCAGTTAGGAGCAGAAGTCTAATGCCTTTCAGTGTGGTCTTTCGCCATGATAGATGAGATGTATCTGTTGGGAGAAGGGAAGAATAGAGCCCTCCCCGTCAAGGCAGTATCTTAGTCACTTTCTCATTGCCGACATGAAATTCCCCACACAGAAAACAACTTAAAGGAAGAGAGGTTTACTTTGGCTCAAGATACCAGTGTACTGTCGAATGGCTTCAAGGCAAAAACAGTATGGCAGAGGGCCATGGAGAAGGAAAAGGTACTCAACCCAAGCCAGGAAGCAGAAAGACAAGGGAAGAGCTGGGAACAAAAGTAACGCCTTTCCAGGTCCCACCCGTCCCCGTGACCCACCTCCAACCAGGGCCCCCTCCTAACAGCACAGTCAGCTGTGAAACTCATCAGTGGGTAAATCCAGTGATGAATACAGCACCTCACGTTTCAGTCATCTTCCACGTACGTGAGAATTTCAGGGGACGTTTTAGATGTAAACCCTAATAGACAGTGTCTTTGGGGAAAACTGATCAGAAAGCTCTTCTGATTCCCCTCTACCCCCATTATGCGGACCGGATTTGCCTCTTGGTGAAGAGGTATCTGTTCACTTGAACCTGAGCAGATACCTAGTCCAAGAAAGCTCAGTGGGCTTTGAGAAGAGGGCTGGGCCCTCACTTCAGCCTCCCCTGACTGGCACCAGGCCGAGAAGCAGCTTCTAAATTAGTGAAGCAGCTCTTGAATGCCATTTCTTTCCACCTAGAGAGCAAGGCCACAGTGCCCAGGGGAGAAAGGTTAGGAGGACAAGGTATATTTCTTGCAGTGTGAAGTGGCCTCCAGCCTTCCTCTGCTCACAGTGGTCACATCAGTCCTGAGGAACAAGGGACTGAAGGGCAGCCTTCCCCTGGCCCACCTGCCAGCCACCAAACTGAGTCAAGAAGGAATAGAAAGGACTAAAACCAGACCGGTAGTATTTTCAAAATTGCCTATTTGCAAGAACTAGTCTGCAGACATCTAATATTCTCTGCTAAACCCACCCCCAAGCAATTAAATTCTTTTTTTGTGTGTGTGTGTGTGTGTGTGTACCAGGGATCGAACTCACGACCTCGCACTTGCCAGGCAGACGCTTAGGCCACTGAGCTAAATCCCCAGCCCTAAATTCTTTTTTAAAAGGTTCACAGAAACTAAAGACAGAGGCAGGTTGGCTCAGCAATTTTGTTTGAGAAATTTGCACTGAAAGAACTTTAGTCTTTATCTGCTAAAAGTATTGAAAAGAGAGCCACCCAAAGCAGTGTATTTCTGGTTCTAGAAAGTCCCTTATTTTATGCAGAATAGTGCAACATTGATGATGAATAGGCACTGAGACTTCCAATGTGAAATGCTTCGTTCATCTTGAACAGTGTGAGGCTGGGCATGGCGGCACACATGTGTAATCCCAATACCCTAGGAGGCTGAGGCCAAAGGATCACAAGGTCTAGCCCAGGCTGGCCAGTTTAATGACTTAATAAGACCCTGTATTGAAATTTAAGAAGAAAAAGAAATTTAAGGGACTAGGGTTGTAGCTCAGTGCAAAAACTCTGGCTTCAATCCGTAAGTACTGACCAAGAGAAGAGAAAGGATACGGTGTAAGCCCAGGAAGCTGAGTGGGTAGGGACTCTCAGAGGTTTACATCCTGATGAGAGCTGTGAGGTGGCACGGTGACGCACTGTGTTTCTCTGTCTGCAGTATGCCACCACGGGCTGTTCCCTGACTCTGCACCACACGGAAAAGCCGGAACACGAAGACATCTGTGAATACCGTCCCTACTCCTGCCCCTGTCCTGGTGCCTCCTGCAAGTGGCAAGGGTCCTTGGAAGCCGTGATGTCCCACCTAATGCATGCCCACAAGAGCATTACCACCCTTCAGGGAGAAGACATCGTTTTCCTAGCTACAGACATTAACCTGCCGGGCGCTGTCGACTGGGTGATGATGCAGTCGTGTTTTGGCCATCACTTCATGCTGGTACTGGAGAAGCAAGAGAAATACGAGGGCCACCAGCAGTTCTTCGCCATTGTCTTGCTCATTGGCACCCGCAAGCAAGCCGAGAACTTTGCCTACAGACTGGAGTTGAATGGCAACCGGCGGAGACTGACCTGGGAGGCCACGCCACGGTCCATTCACGACGGTGTGGCTGCAGCCATCATGAACAGTGACTGCCTTGTTTTTGACACAGCCATAGCACATCTTTTTGCAGACAATGGGAACCTTGGAATCAATGTAACTATTTCTACATGTTGTCCATGAAGCACCTCAAAGCTTTCATAAACCATTGAAATTATTTGGGCATATGCTCTATGTTTCATAAAGGTTTTATAGATGTTTTATCCAGTATGTCTTCACAGGTCAGGACCCACAGTTAGCCCACGTTTTGTTTGAACAGCAACTTCCCATCTGGCATTGAGCCAACAAAGTCCATTAAACTGGGATGAATGGAGTTGGCCTGTTAGTCATTTGGAGGCTGTTCTGTGATCTAAAACCAACTCTGTTATTAAATTGTGCTTAACTTCCTGAACAACACTTGGCAGGTAGCTCAAGACTCCATAGACCAGTACATTAGGAATTGGAGACCCCTTCCTGCCTGCTTGCGAATATTGGTCCCTCGATACTGGCAAAAGTACAGTGTCTGTCAGGAAGGTCCCTTTGTTTTTAGGAGGTAGGAATTATTTTAGTGCATTATCAGCAGTGTCTTAAAACTGGATAGCTCACCTGAATACCTAGAATCACCTGGAGTGCATATCTTACAGTTCTTTGGGGAGCCCATAAACTTTACCAAATCTTACCAAGTGATTCTTTTCAGCAGTAAAGTTTGAGAATTACTGGCCTAAATTGTGGGAAAGGGTCCAAATTTTAAAGGTGCTTTAAGATTGCCCTCTACTGATACTGTTTGTCTTTCTACTGTTTTACACCCTCCCATCCTCACCCTGCAGCCCACCTGAAATTAAAACTAGAACTTTAGATCCACGTGAGCATGCTCCTGGGATGCGGTCACCGCAGTGTGTTTGGGTGGGTCACTGAGGAAAACAAGTCATATGGCCGCTGAAAGTTTTCACATAGTTTTTGCTCACCACTAGGACAGATGACCTGTTTACACTTGGCTTCCCTCAAAAGCCTTCCTTGACTGTAGATGGAGTGAAAGACTAGATCAGTAGTTGGAAAAGCTTTATAACCAGTGTCATATGCTTGCTATTTAAAGGTATGTGTTGGTTTTCTCTTTTTTTGCCACATTCACTTTAGTTTTTTAATAAATATTTTCCAAAAATGAATGTTGTGTTCCTTTTTCTTACCTGAGTGCCATCTGTCTATTGAGCATGCCCTGTGTGCGGGTGTAGTAAAGCTTCCTCACAGCTGAGCATTGTGGTGCATGCCTGTAATCCCAGCCCTTCGTGAGGCTGAGGCAAGAGGAGCAAAAGTTTGAGTCTTGCCTGGACGACTTAATTACTTAGACCCTGTCCCAGAAACAAAAACAAAAAATAGGAATGTATCTCAGTGTCAAACATGGGTTCAATCACAAATATAAAAAAAAAAAAGCTTCACTATACCTCTGGGGTTGGAGCTATCACTGTTTTTCCACATGAGGAAGCAATCATTTGTCCAAGGTCATGGTGCAAGTCTCTGGCAGCATCAGAGTCCAAGCCCGTGTCCCTGAACTGTGGGCTGTCATTGATGTTGCAGCCTTCTCACCAGGACTGTGCTTTCTGACTGCCAGCTTTTGTGCAAGAAGAGCACTGCTTCCACTTTCCAGAATAAAAAGGAAGAGGCTTGGCTGGTGTTCATGCCCAGGGTGCCAAGGCTGACCCAAGGTCCTCACCATAACCCTCTGATGAATCCAGGTTAACTCTGAGTGTATATTTCATTAGCGTACCACCAGATGAGAGTGACAGCTTTCGAGGTGATACTGGTTTTTAAGTGTGATAAAAGTGTTGAGTTTTTAGTCAGCATGGAGTTCTGGCAGGTAAGGTATGGCTAAGGTGTTTTAGTCACTTTTATTTTTGCTGAGATAGAGTACCCATTACCCAAAGTTAAATAAGGAAAGATTTACTCCACTCATGGTTTGTAGAGGTTTCAGTCCAGTCACCTGGCTCCAAGGCAGGGTGGTATAGCACAGGAGAAACAGTGGTAGGCATAAGACAGCAAAAGCAGCCAAGCAACAAACTACAAGTAGCTAGCTAGCAGTAAGCCTCTTTCTGTCCCTTATATTGTGTCCAGGCTATCTGCACATAGGGGATCATCCTAGCACCCTTAATCCTAACAGTACTCCACAAATCAATCACACTCTAGATTCAGCCACCTCTGAGAAAGCCCCACCTGTGAATGCGTGAGGCTTTGGATGGACATTTAGACACAAGTCATAACATAAAGTGACTTCTCTTCGGAGGTGGAAAATTAACTTCCGGAGTGGGTTCTTAACAACATATTTGGTGAACAAGTGAAAAGTAACTGCTGTCACTAGGAAAGTCACATCAGCTCTCAGGGGAATCTCAGAGGTGAAACCAGGATTCAGGAGCAGGTGCACTTTGACCCTCAAGGCCAGAGCTGCGCTAATGGGGCACCCAGCTCTTGCATGCACCCAGGCAGCAAGCTGTGAGTGTCACCCAGCGTCACTTTGTGTCCACAGCTTAGCCTTCCTGTTACATGTGATGGAGGGAATCAGGACACACTGGTCCACACTGCACAAAACGGTGAAGTCATAAAGAAGAGACCATGAAAGATACTGGAAATAAATTAGAGCATCAAAGGGGAGATTTTCAGCCCAAAGAGATTACTGATTGTCCAGCATCCAGGCAGTGTATGAATGGAAGAACTGGTCCTGCACGTCAGGCTTCCGTGGTTCCCCATTCAAACAACAAAGGAAAATGCAGTTGTAGACCATAATACTTTGAACTTTTTATTTTTCATTCATGTAGATCTCTTTTATCTCTGTCACTGACAATCAGTAATCTTAGCCTTTACTCTTTAACTTTTTTTTATTTTAAAGAGGATAAAACCAAGGAAAATAAAACAATAAACTATTCAAAATAAACCAGTATAAGTGATACAGGACTTCAAAGCCTTACAAAATCAACAATAGTTACCATAATGCCTTTTGTTGTCTTCAAAATAGCTGCAGATACCCTTGGACATAGTAAAAATGGAACAGAACAGAGTAGAATAGAAACAATAAAAGCAAAACAATGAATGCAACAAAGGACTTCGAAACAAGCCAATAGTAAATCCAAAATGGCTGCCATAATATGTCTTGCTGCCTTTTAAATAACTGCTCCTGCCATCAGATTTAACATAAAAGAGAATAAAACCCAAGGAAAATGATACAGTTTCCAGGCAGAGATTGCTTCCTGGTGAGGCCTGGTTCTCCCCACCACCACCACCATCAGTCTGCAAATGGCTCTCTTTGACTTTTTCAAAGCTAAATTTTCTATCAGAAAACAAAATTTTCTATCAGAAAACAAAAATCCTCTTATACAGATTATTCCCTGTATAAGAGGAAGTGTAAACAGCAAAAGTGATTATGTAAATTGAGGTGGCTTTTTATGTAGTTCCAATTGCAAATACAATTTTAAATGTGACAAACATGTCAAATTCATCCCACAGTCCAATTCAGTACTATATTTTTAAAGATAAAGCTTTTTGTTATTGTTGTTTCTTGTTTTAGCTCAATATTTTCATTTGATAAAAATCTAACTGATCAAACAAATGATAGATTCAGCTTTGTGACTTACAATGCCTGAGCCATTTTAAAGATACTGAGGTTCTCACAAAGTACACTGGAAGAAAATATTAAATGGATAATTTTTGTTAAGCCAACCAACCAACTGTTTTAAGCCAACTGTTCCCTTGAGAACAGAGGTTCCCAATCTCTCTGTGAAGAAGACTTGGGGTCCTTTAATTCTGAAGACTTGAGAGAGACTTTTTTAAGAGGACGGAATCCTTATGGTGAACTCTCCAGAAGGAATTAAGGCAAACCAGAAAAAAGCTACAGAGGCCTCTGCCTGCTGGAAATTCTCTCAGATGGAACCCCAGACTCACCAACAGTTCAGAGCTATTGGCTAAGTGTCTGTTCTAGCAGCCTCATCAACGTCTTTACAGAGCCACGCCTCCCTGGGAACTGTTCCTGGTCTAACTTCTTTCAGGTTCGAGGAAACTGCCAAGCAGCCAGCAACATGACCCTAGATTGGCCGCTTGACCTCTCTGTTCCCAGGTCTCCTAACCTATAATATTAGTTTTATTTTTTAAATGTTTTTACCTCAGTGCTAAGTTCTGTGAGACAGTCAAGCTACAGTATTTAATTTCAAAGTGAAGATGTGTGCGTCATTTCAGCCAGCCTGTGTTGGAGGTGCCTCTGGGATTCCTGTGACCAGCGTGTGTCTGCCAGCCCTGACGGGTGAGTCATGCTCCAGCTACGTCTTGGCTCTTCACAGTTTCGAGCTGGGGTGGTGCCTAGGCACAGAGACCTGTTCTGCTTTGTAGCTCTGGTCTCCTGATGGATGCAGCCTCTGCATAAAAGTATGATTCTGATTTCAAAGAGCTGTGAAAGGGAAGCAAGGATGCTTACAGGATGGGAATTCTAGTTATCTTTATGGTTAAATCTTCTGTCCCTGCTACTTAATTTGAAGCTTAAATTTCCTTTTTTTGTGAATATTGTTAATGTATCCTGTCATACCCAAATGAAAAACTTCAGTTCCTACTGACACCAACACCCACCACCACTACCATTCTTAAGAATGAATGAGACCTATGGAGTGGAAGCCACTGGCCCCAAACCCACACAACTGGTTATACTTTTCTATGATGCAAATATAGTCGCTTCTTTACTGAGTAATAGAGAAAAATCAAAACTATTAAAACTGCAGACCAACATTTTATGACGACAAAGGCAAATGAAGGGAATTTTTTTTCCGAATTCCGACTCCTCCAACTTCCCTTGTCCACTGCCACCACCTGGGCCCGGACTACCTTGAGAGCTCTTAATCATTTGTCTTTCTCCTCCCTGCTCCAGTACATTCTCCATAGGCAGTCAGTTCTTTTTCATTGACGACTGATGAGGTCACAGCTGTTTAATGTGCCATTGCACAGCACTCTGTTCTTCTCCTTCATAGCAGCACAATGGCCGTTGCACATCTCATTTGCTCACCATCTGCCTCCCTTCGACAAACTATAGGTAACGGAATCTGTGAAGTTTTTGTTCATCCTTGTAGCCCTGGACCTAAGCACCCAATTAATATCTGATTGAGTAAATACCAATAATAAGCTATGCTGATAGTAGCATTTAAATCAGTACCTGAAGAGTTCTTGTTTTCTGTTTTGGCACCAAAAATCACTGGGGAAATTGCCACAGGTAGTCAGGAAACAGAGATGGGAAGATAAGTTAACAGTTCAGAGAAGGGAAGAAACAGGGTTTCTCTGCCCCTGGCATTCTCTAACAAAGACAGAAATGCTGTTCTGAAGGATCTAGGCCTTGACATTACTAATGTCATCCTGTCCCATGACATTCAGATCAAAACCAGACTCTGCTCTGTGTCTGACATTCCTGGAAGTGTGTACAGATCAAAGTTTCTTTGACCCCCTAGGAATTGGATTAAAGATTAAATCCATTTTTAGAATCCACTGTGTTCACAGTAGTTGCCATTTATCAGGCACCTACTATGTGCAAAGTTGTTTGCCAATATTAACCCATTTAATTCGTCCAATGAGATAAGCAAGGTTTATTATCCTCATTTTAGAGCTGAGAAAATTAAGCTTAGACTAAAACACTCACTGGCCCTCCCTCCACTGGTGTGCAACAGAGCTAGGATAGGAACCCACTGCACAGGCTGTGTGTCTTCACCTGATCACATGATCTGTTGTCATTCACAATTCCCTTTCACACACTTTCACCGCTAACACAAATACTGCTTATACGTAATAGATGAAGATGAGGGATGGAAAGCTAGAGGTCATTCTGACCCACCCTTCCTCTAGTGCAACCCAGGGCCCAGTAATATCAACATCGTTGGGAGCCTGTTAGGAATGTAGCATCTCAGGCCCACCCACCCTACTGCAATCAAATCTGCACTTTAACCCAATGTCCAGGTGACTTGGCTGCACATTCAGATTTGAAAAGCTCTCATCTAGACCAGGGGCTATCTACCCATGTATCCTTTAGATTCATCCGGAAGTTTTATAGGATGCCAGGACCTTAGTTAGAATAATTGACAGTAAAAAGCTTCTCTTCTCTTTGCAAAGCTTCCCAGGAGAAGCCAACATATGCACTCAGAGTTGAAAACCACTGACCTAGTCCAACCTCAATGCCTTATTGACTCTTATTTTCCCTGTTTTATACTGCAACTAAAGCAAGGATGTGACCTGCCAAGGATAAAGAAAAGAATGTGGACTCTGGTGACAAACATCCAAATTTGGAGCCTGATTCTGCCACTTACTAGCTTTATTTATTGAAGCTGGAAGTAACTCACTTGCCTTACTGGGGCATTTATAAGATGGACATAATACCACCCATCTCAGATGGCCACTGTGAAAAACATAAATGCAGAGCACCAAGAAGAGCATGCTAGCTTGTGGAAGAACCATGATAAATGACTATCTGTACTCTGACTGTTCACCAGGAACAGTGGTACACACCTATAATCCCAGCGACTGAGGAGGCCCAGGCAGGAGAATCCCAAATTTAAGACCAGGCTGGGTAACATGGTGAGACCTTGTGTCAAACAAAAAAAGAAAGAAAGAAAGAAAGAAAGAAAGAAAGAAAGAAAGAAAGAAAGAAAAGAAAAGAAATAACTGACTGCCTAAGTCAGATTACTTGGAACAGGCAGTAGCAGGTGGCTAGTAAAGGGACAAAAGTGGGAGTATCACAGGTGTGGACGTAATTTGTTATTAAAACTCTTGTTGAGTCCAGGATGAAAATATACAGGAGGCAAAAAATATGCAGCAAAAGCAATTGAAAATGAGACCTGAAGGCCCATGGGGCTAATGGGTTCTAAAAGGCTTATATGTCTTCCAAGTGTTCCTCCTCAGTGTCCCCAGTCTTCCCCAGCTGGCCACCTTGTTGTAGAATTGTTCCAGGTATATAACCAAGTCACTATTTTTTTAAATACAAAAGACACTTTCTATACTGCATCTTGATTTGTATTTGCTACAAGAGTAGAATTAACACAGGCAAAAATAGCCCCTTGGGGAAAAGTTGGAGTTCTGTAAGGAAAAGTGAAAAGTGATTTTTGCATCTTAGTTAGGGAAGACCTGAACTCAAATATGTAGGGAAAGAAGAAGATTCTCTTACTCCTCCCTATAGTTTTGCTTTAAAGTTTTCTTTTGTTTTGTTTTGTCTTTTTGAGACAGAGTCTAGCTATGCAGTTCAGGCTGGCCTTGAGCTCACTTTGTAGCCCAGGCTGGTCTCAAACTTGCCATGATCCCCTTGCCTCAGTCTCCCAAGTTCTGAAATTATGGGTGTGTGCCACTACGCCTGATTTGTTTTAAAGTATTTCTATGGTAAAATGTATATAGGAGATTTACTATCTTAACCATTTTAAGTGTACAGTTCAGTGGTACTATGTATTCACAGAATTGAACATCTCTTTAGCAGTTTTCTTTTTACATGTCTTCCTTTGCTTTTCTTCTTATGTAATACAGTATCTTCATAATTTCATAATTCTTGAGTGTGTCCTCATTTAAATTTGGTGATGAACTAAAAAGGAGTCCTGGACACAGCCGTTTTCTTCTCACTAGAAGGAGAGAATTCTATGAGAGAAAACCATCTGTCAGATGCTTCCATATACTTTATTCAAAACAACCCTATAAGGGAAGTAGTGCTATCTATTTTTACAAATAAGAAAACTAAGGTCAAGGAGGCAAATCACTGTATCATATGAATCTCAAAAGCCATGCTCTTTTTTTTTTAGAAAAATATTTATTATAGAAGTATATTAATGAGTTTTCTCTTTTTGGGACAAAATCCCTAAAATGTAAAGGAAAAGAGGTTCATTTGGCTCAAGGTTGAAACTCCTATGACCCTCTGTAAAAAAATCTAAAATAAGTTACACAATACCAATGCACAATGGCACAGGGTAAATATTTCTATTCCAAAAGGGAGAAATGAGAGGTATGAAAGAATTGGACAAAATCAAGATGGAAACTGTCTTTGTTACTTTTCTCTTGTTGCTGAGATGAAATACCCAATGCCCAAAATTAAGCAACAAAAGGTTTATTTAGCTCATAGTTTGTGGATGTTTCAGTCCATACTTGGCTGGCTCCAAGGCAGAGTGGCACATAGCAGAGGGCAATCATTCATGGCATTGGAAAACAGCAAAAGCAGCAAGATCAAAAAGGGAGGACGATGAGAGAAGACTTTTTGTGCCTTATATTGAATGTATGCTACTCACTCTAAGGTGGATTTAACACTCACACTTATAATTCCAGCACTGGACCGTGAATCAATCACAAACTCTAGAAACTGGTCCCCATGACTGCATGAGGCTTTGGGGGTACATTCAGACACAAACTATAACAGAAACCCAACAAACAAACATTAAATTCTATAGCTTTGTGTCTGGCACCCAGTGTACCTAGTAATAAAATGTGAATTCCAAATGACTTAGGCAGACCACTCCCTTCAGCTGCAGTCAATATGTCTTCTCTTTACTGCTGGTTCCATTTGCTGCCTATAACTTTTCTTGGCAGACATTCCATATTACTGGCATCTCTAATTTTCTGGAAGTCTTCACTGCACCTTTCAGCTTCATGCCTACAGCTTTATACAGCCTTCTGTCGTGGACACATTCCTAGGCCTTCCTTTGAAATCTAGATGGAAGCCTCCCTGACCCCACAGTTCTTGAAATCTATGTGCCAGTAAAACTAACATTCTGTGGATGACACCAAGGTTTTCCTCCAGCATAAACAGTAGCAAGGCCCTATTGGATCATGGCTGTAGTAGCCTCTGGGTGCCTAGATGACTGAGCACAGTGAAGTGATACTTGGGAAACCAATTCCCTAGGCAGCCCTTCTTGAGCAAGGGTCAACAGTCTCAGAGGCACTCTTCTCAGATGAAAGGTTTATACTTTGATAGCTTTGACCTTGAAATAGATGAAGTCTTGCTGATTCCTGAGATGCCCTCAAGACATCTTCCTTCTTCTGCCAGTTCCAAGTACAGCAGTACTTCAGTTCATGAACTTAATTTGTTATATGATTCTAGGGAAGAATTCGTGTTCATGTGGAGATGCCTACAGTCATGTTTGGTGTTTGCAAACAAAAGGAAAATTTTTGCCAATGACTTCTGTTTGCAAATGGAACTGTGTGCATTTGTGAACTGAGGTAATGTTGTATTTGGTTTCTTTTTCTTTTTGATGACACCAATTTCTTCAGCAATCACATCTCCTTTGGCCCTAACTTTACATGTAGTTTCTTTCTGGCCAAAATTTAGTAAGTTTTTCAAATACTTTTGCTCTGGTTTTACCCCAAATTCTCACTACAAATCCAGGTAAAGCAGCGAACAGTACCTGGTCCACAGCCTGAACACTGGCTTCCTTGAAATTTCTTTCTTTTTTCTTTTTTTTTTTTTTTTTTGTACCAGGGATCGAACTCACAACTGCATGCTTGCAAGGCAGGCGCTTATGCTGCTGAGCTAAATCCCCAGCCCACTTCCTTGAAATTTCCTCCATCATAGTCTCCTGCAAAATCTTGGGACATGAGTAGAGTGTAGGCTTTTTTTTAAAAACCAGAGTGTTAATAAGCATGATCACTAGTCTGATTTCCAGTAAAGTCCTTTTTCTCAACTGAAACCTCATAAGCCTGACCTTTACTTTCCATATTCCTATTAGTATTCTGATCTCCTGGGCTTCAACCAGAATTACCCATCAAGCTTTGCTTTTTCTAGAGCTTCTGTAGCCCAAATCTCCAAAAGTTTCCAAACTTCTCCCCCAAACCAGTTCTAAAAGCCCCCAAACCACATGGAGTAGTTATATCAATGATGCCATTTCTCTGGTACCAGTTTTCTGTATCAATCAGACACAGATATTTTGGAAAACATATCTTCAGTTTAAACTAGGAGAGGTTTACTTGGCTTACAGCTTCTGAGGATTTAGTCTATGGTCAGTTGGCTCCAAGGAAAGAATAGCATGACAGAATGACATGGTCAAGCAAATTCACTAAGTTCGTGGTGGCAGAGAAATGGAGCAGGAAAATGCCAGAGAGAAAGATCCCAGAGATCAAATACAAACCCCACAGTCACACTTCCTTGACCCACCTAGACACAGCCAGAAGTATGACTTACTAATTCCCAGGTGGTTCCCAAACCACTCGATTAACCTTAACTATCACAAAAGGTAATATATGGGCTGTTTTTTATTTTAAAAGGAATAAAACAGAACAATAAAATGAAAGAAAACAGTGAGAACCCAATATTGGATTTTAAAAATAAGACAGTAGGGAATCTACCAAGTATATTGCATATTGCTATCCTCTAAATGTTTGCTGAGACTACTGGCTTTAGGCTTGCAAAGTCAATCAAACAATACAAGCTTTAGGCTGCTTCTTTACTTTAGTTGCTATCATCTCAGTCTGTATTCCTCTGAATCAGCAAGTTGCTTACAGGGTGGTGTGGGGGTTGTTCTTCTCTCCCAGCCCTCGCATCAACTGGCTCACAGAGGGGTGTGGCTTCCATCCTGGTTCTTCTTCCCAGCCAGCAGGGCTTCCTAGATGAGCTATTATAAAAACTAGTTAATATAGAAAATATAAAGAAACAAAAAAATCATTCACAAATCTATCCCAAGAAATAATTATTGATCCATTTTTAAATCTTCTTGTCCAATTCTTTCCATATACTGATAGGTTTACTTTCATGGTTCCCCCATTGAAAGTGAGATAGGAGATGGCACAAGGTGTTACTGGAGAAGAGTAACAAAGACCATCTATGTTATGTCACATGCACAGGTATGAATTGCGTGAGTCATTTACAAAAAAAATACATTCACATATTAGTTGTGGAGAAGGGACTAACAATCACCTTTGCCCATACTCGTTTTTAGATGAGATCTTCAGCTGGTTCTAAGAATAAAATTAAAACAAGATGGACTAATGTATTTTATGAATTTTACAAGTACAAGTATGTGTACATGGTGCTGGGTTTGGATACAGTTAGAGTGTGCCCCACCCCCAAAGGTTCATATACTGAGACCTTTGGGGATGGAGGTTGGGTCTCCAGTGTGGTGGTGTTGAGATAGTGACAACTTGAAGACGTGGGACCTAGAAAAAGTGATTAGATAATTAAGGGCTCTGCTTTCAGAAAAGATTAATGTAGTTCTCGTGAAACCCCAGTTAGCTGCTGCAAGAGTGGGTGATTATAAAAGATCAGGCCATGTGTGGTGGTACATGCCTATAATCCCAGCACTTGGGAGAAAGATGAACATGAATTTGAAGCCAACCTGTGCTACATCGTGAGTTCGAGGCCAGCATGAACTACATAGGGAGATTGTCTCAAAAAGATAAGAAGGACAAGCCTAGGCTCTGACTCATCCTTACTTCCACCATGTGATCCGTCCCTCTTGCACATTCTCTCACCATAATGCCATCCTGCATGTTGTGATCCAGCCAAGCTAAGTAGATACTGGCATCAAACTCTGGAATCTCCAGAACTCTGGGATAAACAAACTGCTTTTCTTTAAACATTACCCAGTGTTATGGATTAAAAACTGGTGGTCAACTTAACACCAACTGAATTAAATCAGCATGGTGCTGAATGTAGATGGCCCACCTGAGGAAAGTTGCCAGCATAAATAGAGACATGGAGAAGAAGAGCTGGGCATTGTGGGGTCTCCTAAATGTTACTGGTTCAAGTCGTTGGTTCTCCTGGAGGAGCTCGTCATGACTAGCTTCCCCAGTGTGAGTTAGACCCTTACATCAGAGGAGCTTGGGACCTTGTGGTGAGAGTGGCTGTGGTTCACTTTGGGGGAGCTCTGGTCCTTACATCGAGCCTTGCTTCCTGGTTCCGGAGGGGAAGATGTATGCTGCTTAATCTCCAGGAGAAGCACTGGCTTTCTGGCATATACTTGACTGTTCTCATCATCAGAGGAGCTCAGGACCTCCGTGTCGCTGAGGATGGCTGTGGTGCTTTTCAGGGAAGCCCTGGTCCTTATTTCGAGTGTGACTTCAGCTTCAGTGTAGAACCCTCAACCTACCAGCACAGATCCTTCACACAGCTGGCATAGACTTTCTAGCTTCCACTGCTGACCTTTGGGCCTTCCAAGTGCAGATCCATAAAACAGAGTGATGTGAGTCCTTCTCGTGGGGTCTAGACCCCCAATTGGACATGTGGGAAGCATTGTCATGGGCTCTGGGTCTTCAGCTGGACTCATGCAGGACATTGCTGTGGGATCCAGGCCCTTGGCTGAGTATTCTGGGTCTTTCCTGTTGTGGACAGATTCCCTGCACTTTCTTGTGTTTAACTCTGGGTGACCATCATAAAATAATATTATAAATTCTGTGTCCTGATTATAATTGTTTTCTTCATAACCCCTGACTACAACACCCAGCATCTAACATTTTGTTAGAGCAACATACAAAGAAATGTCCAAAGAAGAAAATTTTTCTAATTCTTAGACAAAGAATGATAAATTTTTCATAAATTATAGGACAAAGGGATCTAGGCCAGGTTATTAGAATTTGGGGGAGTCATTTTGGGTACAAAGCTAGTGAAAGATATGGGTTACTTTTGTCAGTTTATTTGTTCAGGTCCATTGCTTCACCGGGTCCCAGGCTCTGTTGATAAGGACTATTCTTTCATTCAGATTTACGAAAGACACTCTTCCTCAAAGAATTTTTATTCTCTGCTAATTATAAGAAGAGGAAGATCAGAAAACCTTTCCAGCAACTACCATGTCTCCAATGTTCTCAAGTTAAAATACTCAATATACCAATTCTGCATATTTGGAGAGTGGCAAGCCCTCAATTCCTTCAGTTGTACAGTAGAAAAATAGAAGTAATTGTAAGTAAAATTCAGAAAAAGAAAAAAATGTATTGGTCAAAAAGGGAGAATGGAGGCCGGAGATATAGATCAGCAGTGCAGTGCCTGCCTGACAAGCACAAGATCCTGAGTTCAAGTCCCCATGCCAAAAAAAAGGGGAGAATTGTCCACCCTGGAAGCATTTAAAAAGGAGAGTCCGAGAGGCAAAGATCAGCTACCCATAATTAGGAATCCTTGAAGGTAAAAGATAAGGTTCAAACTCCCAGGTTTGTTTCTAGTACAGAGAAAGATGCATCAGGTTTTCAAACAGTGAATCCATTTAACCTCCTTATCATCTGGTCAGCTCCTCCTTCTGAGGAGTCTAAATCCATGCCTGCCAACAACTTTCTAAGTACAACTTGACTTCCCCCATTATTTGCTTAAGTATGTTCTGGATAGACAAGTTTAAATGGCCCAACTACCTGGCAGTAGTATATCTCACGGTTTAATTAAATTCGTTGGCTTTCAGATATTTCTTTGTTCTGTGAGCGCTTGCATAGTTTGGGAGTAGAGTGTCCTCCAAAGTTCCATATTGTAAAAGCTTGGTCCCCAAAGTAATACTATGGGGAGCTGCTGAGAATCTTTAGGAGGTGGAGCCTAGTTAGAGGTCTCTAGTCACTGAGGACATGTCCTTGAAGGGGAGTATGGTACTCCAGTCTTTTCCTCTTCCTGCCTCTCTTCTGCTTTCTGGTTCATGAGGTGAGTGATTTGCCCTTCTGCACACTCATATTATGATGTGCTGCCCTCACCAGCAACCCAAGACAATAAGGCTACTCAGTCATAGACTGGAGCCTCCAGAACCATGAGCCAAAACAAACCTTTTCTATATAAATGAACTGCCTCCGATATTTCATTATCATAACAGGAAGTTGACTAATACAGCATTCTACTGGTCAATCAGCATCACTAAATTATGTCATCATACTATCTAATCTTACAAGATGGCACTTCAGCGTGGTAAAGGTGAATGTAATTCCATTTCATGGAGTACTTTCTGGGCTGGAGACTAAGAAGGCTGCAGCACACATTCCTTGCTGACTCATTTAAAAGGAGCCAGAAAACACTGTATTAAATGCCACTGCTAACAGTCCACATGTGGTATTAATATAGGACACGGGGCCTGGCAAAGTTGGATGGAAAAATAAGTAGAATCTGTCAGTTACAAAATCCCAGGACAGTGCTAAATAATTCCCAGGATGCTGTATGTGAAACTTCTTGCCAGCTCCCACAAGATATGAATGATGGCATAAGAGACACACCAGGAGGAACCTGCTATTGTGACTCTTCAGAGTTGCCCACGCTGCGTCTTTTACAGGCTCATCTCTTAGATGCAGAATACACTTTTATTTTTGCTCTTATCCTTTCCTCACTTTATTCAGCCCAAGTTCACTCTACAGAACTAGTTTTTCCCTTATCCCTCAACCCCTCATTTTTCGAATAAATTTTTGTCATTTTTTTTGGCTTGGCTTGTCCAATTTGTTTGAGGCAAGAAGGACCTGAAATACTTTTAATTGGCAAATAATTTCTAAAGGAACTACCACACAATGGTTGTGACTAGACCCATCATGGGCCATCTAACCACCCAATGCAGTGATGGATGGGACACAATGTGAAGAGGCAGATGTGGGCACAGATGTGGAAGTGGGGGTGGGGGCGGGCTCCAGCCTGCCAGCAGAGGATGGTATCTCTCTTATTCTACAGAGAAGATAGACCCCCTTTAGTGTAGCCAGTAATGAGGAGCCACAGATAGGCACGTAGGCAGGTATGTCAAGGATACAGCCCCAAACACTCTTTACCCTAACCATTGCTCAGGGTTCATAGCAAGCAACTGGAAGGATGGGGAGATGTCTCCCCTGGAGCACAGGGAAGGCTGGTTACTGCTTACTGTAAAAGTTCCGGATTCTCCAATCTCAGTGTCCTTCACCTAAAGCACTAATTTACCATGTGTGCAATATCCCCTGTCTTGTGCAAGGCTTAGGCAAGGGAAACCTGTCATGAACATGCCAATGCTCCGGATTGTTGCTATGTAAGAGTCCATGGCCCTTTTCTAATCTTTATTTTGAGATAGGGTCTCACCAGTCATTAAATGGCCCAGGTGCAGCTTGAACTTAAAATCTTCCTGCTTCAACCTCCCAGAGTACTGGAATTATAAAGTTCTTTGTTTCTGATCTAGAAGTGTCAAGGCGTCTCCCAGCATCCACAGTATGCAGCTAATTTAGTACTGCTTTCTAAGTCAGAGAGAATCAAATCTAATACCTGGCAGCACTGACTGCATGCTCAGCTACATAACGCCTTGGGGATAACATAGTAAACAAAGCAAGCATCTGTTTGCATGGACTGAACATTCAAGGAAAGAAGGCAAACATTAAACAAGCAAGCAAACAAGAAATTATCAGAGAGCAGGAAACGCTATGCAGAGAGCATGAGAGGAGTGAGGTGCTAGAGATGAGTGCAAGTGACCAGAGGAGATAAGAAATGCACATGAATGAAGCTTGGCAGCAGGAGGAGGTGAGGCTGATGCAGGAGCAGGCAGTGTAGCCGGAGCAGGTAGAATGGGAAAGTGGTTTGGGGTGAGGTCACTAGGCACCTAGATCCTTCCCAATAAAGCCAGAGTTTGGCAGTCTAGATTTCCCCCCCAGGTAAAGTAAGACGCCATGGAAGAGTTTTAAGAAGAGGCATAACTCCCTGGCAAGCACGAGGTAGTGAGTTTGATTCCTGGTACCAAAAGGGGAAAAAAAAGCATAAATGGTCTTATTTAGCATTTTAAAATGAGCTCTAGCTACTCAATGGAGAAAAATCACTGCAGAGATAAGAATGGAAACATTTAGAAATCTACCACATTTATTCAAATGAGCAAAAGTCCCAGAAGTAAATAAAAAAAAAAAGACCCCACTGATATGGGCAGACTTGGTCCACATTTTAAAGGTACAAATGAGTTGTGGAGGGACTGGGTGGGTGAGAAGGAATAAGAAAGAACTGAGGATGAGCATCTATAGGCTCAACTTTGAGAGACCAAGTGACTCCATTTATTGGGTGAAAGAGAATGGAGAAGTGAGTTAGGAAAGAAATCAGAAAGATACCAGGCTGAAAGCACCAACCTGAGGCTTGGAGACTGGAATTCCAAGGAGAGGCCAGGGCAGAGATACCAATGTGGGGCCACTACCATTCAACAGGTCTTCAAGCTGTGAGGTGGAATAAGATTGGGGTGGTAAGGGGGTAACATGGACAGAGGTGACAGTAGGACTCAGGTCCATGTCCTCCGACTGCCAACCTTTTTGAGGTCATGTCAAGAGACAGAGTGATCAAGAGTGGCCCTAGGGGTTGGTAAAGTACTAGAGAATGTGACACCACTGACTCCCAGGAGTCAGCTGCTGCATGTGCTGTGAAGACCATCAAGGTCACAGTGAGTCGTGGCACAGTCGCAGTGGGGTCGAGGGATGAGCCTAGAGAGGAACAGGTTCAGGAGAGAGGGGATGGGGCATGGGCAGAGGGGGCAGGAACCACAGCCACACTTCCCACACGTTAGGCTTAGGGGGGCAGAAAAATGATACAGTAGCTGCAAGGAACAGTAGTCAATGGCAGAATTTTATTTTTAAATTTAAAGGCCCTGGAGCATGGTATTACAGCAGTGTACATGATCCAAAGAAGGGAAGAAATAAATACTATGAGAGAAAGAAGTCATAATACTGGGGCAAAGAAGAGAAGCACTTCCAAGGCCTATTTTTTATTTGTATAATTAAGATGGCTGGGAAGCAGCCATGATGAAAAACAAACCTAGAGGCAAGGGCTGAATCAGAGGATGTTGAGAAGGCCCTGGTGACAGAGTCTCTGCACACCCAGGTCTCTACAGGAGAAAGACGCTGGCCGTAACTCTGTCTAGAATATTCCAGGAATCAGAGAGGTTTACTCCATGGTGGGCTGTGGTGTTACTCCAGGCTCTAGTACAGCCTGGATGAAATATCCCTGAAGACTACCCAAAGCCTGGGAGACAAGCTCCAAGCACAGCAGGAATTACTGACTCCATAGCAAGCTGCGAATTGCAATTTCCTTTACCCTGCAATTAGGCCTGGCTTCCTGGGGCCTAGAAGTACAAAGGCTCCTGTTGACGGAAGAGAAGAGGCCTGAGCCAGAGTGAGGCTCATTTGCTGCCTTTCCCTGGTCAGCTCACTCTCTCTCCTGTCCCCTGAGGGACCCGAGGATAGTGCCCCTCTGGGTGTGCTCTTCTCTTTCTCTTAGCTGTCCACTTTGTCAATTTGAAATACATGGATCAATTGCTCAGTGCTTGGTACTGTGCCTTTATAACCTTACTATAACTTAACTCTCATAAAACACTTTGATGTAGGTATATTTACTGGAATTCTCTATTTAATATCACCTATGCTGAGCACTATTCTATTCATGGAAGATCCAGCAAAACATACAAAAAAGTCTAGCTTTTGTGTTGCTTATATTCTCAGAGGGAAATGGTAATAAACACATATATGGAAAGGCTTTATACTGTGTAATACATCCAAGATAATGCTATGGAGGAAAATAAACCAGGGAAGGATGGTCAGTTGGGGAACAGAGGGAAACAGCTGCAACTATAAACAGGGTGGCAAAGTCTCAGGGAGAAGGTGACATTTAAGTAAAGACATGAAGAAGGTAAGAGAATGAACTGTGTAAACATCTGGGGGGAAAAGCATTCTAGATGGGGGAAATAGCACGTGCAAGTCTCCTGATGTGGGCATGTATGATATTTTCAAGGAATGCCCAAGAACAATCGGTGGGAAGGAAAGAAGAAGACGAGTTTAGGGGAGTAAGAGAAGACATAAATGCTGTACTATATTGAAGCAAAGCAATGACACGCACACATCTAAGAGAGCAGAAACTCTTCTGGATGTCAGCTCCGTGAGGAACACAGACGCAGCTTGAGTGGTTTGAAGATAAGGGCTATAATCAGCCGTGTCCCAGAGCCACTGCATACCGACGTGAGTCAAATTTACAGGAATCTGGAGAGCCAGTTGATAAACACGGCTATTACTGAAAATTAAATAATGAAAATTTATAACAAGAAAACAAAGGTAGTAAAGAGTCACCCCTTCCCAATTATGTTGGTTTATTTTGCTATTATCTAGGTTCTTAGAATTAGTCACATCTGTGTATCTGCGTGTTAAAAATACTGTAGAAGATGTGTTTGTATTGATATCTTCTCAATCTGTATTCAGTGGTGTGACATGTCAACTGGATGTAAACCATGGCAGTATATTTAAATCATAGAAAAAGGCAAATGCTATGAATCGGGTTTGATTTCTTACTTTTTGCTGTTGCTCATATTGTCTAGACTTTAAAAAATGCAGGAGGAATGAAGGCACTTTAATGTTAAAGTTTGTCTGACTTCGAATCATACATTGCAAATAGAATTTTTTTAAAAACCTGAAGAAATAGCTTCCTGGTAGACAAAAATTACTACCTAATTCAGTAAAAATGATGTGTCATCGACACTGATAAACTAGGAATTCTAACAAACATCTAAGGTTAAAGTTGCTTCATTTTAATCTTACTAGTATCAACCAACATTTATGTCATAATTACACTCACTTCAGCCACAAGTAGATGTATCAGTTCAGCAAAAAGCAATAAAAATATTCTGAAGAAACCAATTGGCTGTGTGAAATTTACAATAAATAATAGCATATATTCACTTATAATTTGTAAATTATTTGGTACAGCTTTTAATATCAGTGTGACTTGTCATATATATTATATGTTTTATATATATATCATATATATATGTGTGTGTGTTATATATATATTTTTTTAAACAACCCATTTTTAAAACATTTACTAACATACCTGTGGCCACTGTTCACTTCCAAATCCAGTTGAACAGGTCTCATAGCCCAGACAGACAGACAGATGCGCCTCAGGCCAACCCAACAAGAAATGGAGTTATTTCAAAATCTGCTGTAGGACTTAGAGTCAGCCAGGCATGTGCTCTTTATCTTTCTGTTTGTGGTAGGTGATTCTGGTTCTCCTTTTACAACAATTCAAGAAGATATTACGTAAATACTAATACAGGAAGTAATAGAAGTGGCGAAAATTCTAACAGTGGACAGCAATGACCACACTGGGAAATGCCAGCTTGGTGATGAAGATTTCAGGCTTCGAAGACATTAACTAGGCTCAGATTCAGGCCTCCTGATGACGCTCCCTTAGAGAATGCTTTGGCCTCAGTGTCCTTGTCTGTAAAACAGTGTCCTACTTCATGAAGCTGTTTCAGAGGTAGGGAAAGAGGCTCTGAGGATGGGCCTGGCTCCTCCTTGACCCAAACCAGGCCACATTTTCAGTGTCTTCTTGCTGGCACTCACGACACAAAGAGCAAAGGCCTCTGTTGGCCCCTGAAAGTGCTTTCTCAGGCTAGTGCAGGCAATCGTGCTTGCCCGAGATCCACCAGGCCCCTCAGTCTCACCTGCGTAGATCCCCATTGAGCTTCTATTTAACCTGTTGCTGGGATTCTGGTGTTTTCTCTGCAAGGAAATAGAGATCCAAGGCCTCGGCCTATTATAAGAACAACGACCATGGCAACACCAGCCAACACTTGTGCTGGACAGTCTTCTTTGACTGCCTTCTATGTTCATATCTACCCAAATTTCTTGCCCTTCAACAGCTGAATATTTGGTGTCCAAGTCAACTGACATGTGATCAAGGTAGGAAACCAGCGCAAGCGAGGAGAGGCTCGAAGATGCACGTCACCTGCACCCCACCAGCCTGAGACTGCTGCACTGGAAGGAGCCCCACAGTTCCTGTCCTGTCCCTCTCCAAGACTGCTGGTGTCTGGTGACTGTTGTCTCCTCACGAAGCCTGGGAATGTTGGCCCAGGGCACCCACCATCCTTTGTTGTGCCCTTTGGCTGACTCAGACCTTTGCAAAGTCTCTCATGTTCTTCAGTTGCCATGTTTCATGTCCTGTCCAGACACAGAATGCTACCTGCTGACAGAGTATGTAAGATGTGCCTCAATCTTCTCTACAGTTCATATCTATGATCTCACTGTCATTACACCACCTCTATGAAGGAGACACCAGCATCAGCCTGATTTACCAATGAGGAAACTGAGGCATGGCACGGTCAGTTACTTACCCATGTTCACCCAGTCATGGTAAACGCAAGTAGTACATCTCCTGACCCTGCCCTGAGTTAGGATATGTGTGGGAGTAGGAAGAGTCATCTTTCTTTTTGCTTTCTGAGGGCATAAAAGCAACCACACCAGAAGGTGTGGGGGGTCTGGCGTGCAGTCAAAACAGAAAACTCCCCTGGGCCCCACTCAGGACCCCGGACCTCATAATCTCCTTGTTCCTGGTGCTGCTGTGTCACTGTGACTCAGCCACCCTCTCCGCTTCTCCTGACACCAGCGCCCTGACTCTCTCTGCACTCCTCTGATCCTCACTGCTTCTGCGTCCAGCCTTCTCTGTGTCCTCCAATTTTTAACTTCCAGCAGTTGCTGCTTGCTCAGTGCAGCGACCTCATTCTAAAAGCCACCAGCCTGTCCCCCAGCTGCATGGTTACTCAACATGAGAGCCAGTGGAAGGACCCCAACAGGCCCACTAGAGAGTTGTGTCACAGCAAAGAAAACAGTCATACACACCAGCAGGCATTGCACAGCCGGTTCCCGGGCAGAGGGCAGCCCGCCCTGCAGGGTGACGGGTGAGCCCTATGGCCCCTCCTGACCACTCTGGAAACTCTGGCTCCATGCCAGCTCTCCCCAGGAGCAAGAAACTGTCACAAAATAATCCTTACACATTACCACAAGGCTGGGTGAGGCAGCACCAGTTTCCTAGCAGTATCCACAGCAGACGCAGGCCTGTCCCAAGGCTATTTCTGGAGGTGTCCACCCTTTGTCAGTAGCCATAGCCAGGATGGGAGTGGGTCACCACGTTCAGTGCAAAACCAGACCAGTGCCATGGGAAGAGGGGTTCAACAGGAACCCAAGTTTTGACAGACTTTTCCATAAGCACCTGCCTTAAGCTCCCTCCACTCACACTCCACCCTCCCCGGGACTCCCCACAGCTCTCAATCGTGCAGTGCAGACCACTGTCTCAGCCCACATCATTCCCCGTCTTCTTCCAGCCAACCTCTTCCTACTCACCCTGTAAAGGACAGTCCTCAGACGGCAGCCCAGACACTCCAAGACAGGTCCTGTTCCCTGTGCTGATTTTCTGGACAGAATTCAGCCCTTGTACTGCCACTTGGTTATCTATCTACTCTCTTAAACCACAATTTTTTCATGACCAAAGTCTTTGTCTGATTCCCTCTTACATTTTAGCGACTTCCCACAGACCAGCAATGTGTTCATTCCTCAAGTAAATATTAAAGGGGCAAACAGATGAACAGTGCTGTGGTGTGAATGTGTCCCCCAAAGTTGATGCATTAGAAACTTAATCCCCAAGTGCAACAGTATTCAGAGTCAGGACCTTCAAGAGGTGATTAGGCCCTGAGGGCTCCTCCTCTCAAATGGGTTAATGCCACTGTTGGAGCGGCATAGTTAGATTAATGTCATCATTGGCAGAGTGGGTTCCAGATAAAACTGTAAACTCATCCCTTCTCCTACCCCCAAACCCACTTATTCCATTGCCCTCTTGCCCTTCTGCCTTCTGCTGTGGATTGTTCCCAGGTTTTGAGATGCTAGGGTCTCCTTCTGGACCTGGTTTTCATGTTTTTTCCATCTCAAACGAAGAATTGAACAAAACAAGCAAAAATGGTGGCAAAGTTTTACATTTATTTGTGGCAGGAAAAATTACAAGTGAAGGGTAAGGGAGAAACTGGCTCTGCAGAGCAAACTTGGGCCAAGTAAAAGAGAGGAAGAATAAAAATTTAAAACAAAAGTACACCCCGGTTCACATGGCAGGTGACCATGAAGAGGTGTGATAGCAAGCAACTAATGGCATCTTGCCTCTTCTATTCATCGCACCCACCAAGAGTCTCACGAGAAATCCCCATACAGGAGCCTGACAATCATTCAGCTCATGTGCCCTGGGTGTGGGTCAGCTTAGTCCGCCAACCAGCTTTGCCATCCCCTGGCTTCCTACTTCCGAATGACACAGCCACGAGGCTCTTTCCAGACACAGGCACCTTCATACTGGACCTTTACCCTCCATAAATATCAGAAATAAGCTTCTTTTCTTATAAATTACCCTGTGATCTTCTGTAATAGAAATACAAAATGCAAATAAAGGACTGGTTTTCCCAGAGGAAGCAGATGAAATTTCTTTAGGGAAGTAACCCCAGGGAGCAGAAGTAAGGGACTAGGGGAGGTGACAAGGGAGGAGAAAAAGCTAACACAAGAGAGTGATAAGCAACTGGTCCCTACCGTGGGGCAACTGGAACTCCATTCTGCTAAGGACTTTGGGAAGCTGTGCAGATGAACAAAGAATTGCCACCCTGAGATACAGAAGGCCTATACTGTCCAGTTTCCACCCCCAACTCTTCAAAAGTTACCCCCATCCCACGATGAGTCCCTTGCATGCCCAGAAAGCCACCAGGAGATGATAATATCTGTGTTCCTCACTATAGGACAAGACGGCATCAGGGAGAAAGGGAGCGGTCCTCGGTGCAGCCAAAGCCAGGGCTGTCGGGCTGCACCTGTGCAAAGCTGGGTACCGTAGCAGTGTTTGGAGAACCAGCTAAACCAAGACAATGCGTAGCAGCGCGCAGGTCTGTTATGAGCCAGAGATGGCAAGGCTGGAATAGCAGGGTAAGGTCATATGCTATAGCACCTTGAATAGCAGCCCAAAGCTTTACTTGGTAAACTGCTAAAAGCCACTGGGAATATCTATGCCCTGCTTGGAAGCCCCAAGGGGTGGCCTGAGAGAGAGTTTACCTCCCCACGAAGTCTCCCCAAATAAACATATAATTTAGCAAAACAACAGCAACAACAAAAACAGTGCAATTCTCTACTCTTACCTCCAGCCAACAGCAGCCACTCCTAAAGCCCTCCTCATAAAAATACCAAGCTCCAGTGGGGACCTAGTGTTTCTTACCCTTCCACCATGAAACCACAATAAATACAATTTTAAATGCTTGATTCTTTACTGTGCTTATCTTTAAGACCTAAAGGAAGGGAGATCTGGGAGGTGACGGTCAGCAAGATACAGCAGATGTTACAGAGCAGGTGGCACCAGGTCGCGTCCTGTCCCATGTGGCTCCAGTGCCATGGCAACAAGTAAAGGGAAAAAAAGGAAAAGCCAGGGCAACTCTCGGGGGAAGAAGCGGGAAGAACCACAAATGGCGATTCTGAGCGAGGCTGCCATGCTAAGCTCTGCTGCTTTCTGCAACTTTGTCACCCGCAGGTTTCCAACTGCCTGCACCCTGGGGCTCCCATTGGCTGGGTGTCTCTAAAGGAAAACAGAGAGAAACAAAATACTGCAGCAGAATTCCCAGCGTGTTTTGGTAACACGATCACTGCAAGAAAAGGAGACTTTGCTGAAGACCACTTGAAATGCAAGCTAAGCAGACTTCTCTGTGACAGTTAATAAGAAAATAGATTTTATTTCTTTAGCTCAGCCAGGTATGATTAGCTACTTGGTTTTTTAGGAAGAGAGGAGGACAGGTGAATAATCCCTATACATTATGGTAGAATTGATAGCATTTTAATAATTATTTTAATCACAATTCTGGATCAGAATTAAACCTTACTTTCAAAAAGCATTTCTAGTGCATAAATTGTTCTTTTGCCAAATGGGGTTTGTTATTTAGAGATGACGCAGTAAAAAGCACATGGTTTACTATGAACAGCCCTCTTGGGCAGACACTTCTCTTTTTTTCACAGACAATAATACACATTTTTAAGCTTCTTGTTTCTCAACTGTTTATTAATGAGTTCATATAATCTATTTTAAGAAAGAAATACATTAGTAAAGTACCATCTTGTAATTTTCAAAATTCTTTTATTATAATAAACTCAGTAATCATACAAATGAGTAAGTTTCACTGTGACATTCCCACATATGCACATACTGTGCTCTATTTGTTGGAAGACAGACAGAAAGAGCCTTCAGGAAGGAAATCCAGCCTTGCTGTTACCCACAAGGTGTCCTCAGATGATGGAGAAGTTCCATTCTAATTTCCAAAAAGCTCTTAGAAAGGAGAAATGAAAGAAAAAAGAAAACACTTGAAATTATAATCCAATCTAGAGCCATATCCCTGGAGATCAAGGGTGGAGGTGGGGTGCTTCTTTTTTTTAACAGTTCTATCAGGATGCATCCAGTGGGGTCTGCACTCTGGGACACCTCACACTTCTCTGATGTGTCACTACTTCAGAAAGCACGGGGCTTCCCCTATCTAACCCCTGATGTTTGTGGCACAGTTATATGAGTATCTTCCATGGCTGCTTTCTTTATTCCTTTGTAGTAAATTAGGTTTTCCTGAACAAAGATCAAAGGCAAGATGAACGATTTAAGATTTATTTTCTTGTGCGACTCATAGCCTGGCTCACCAAACGCAGAGTTCAGCAAATGTTGTGAGCAGCGATGACAGTACTGAGACAAAATTACAGAGTTCTGGTGTGACATTTAATTAAAACTCTTCCTCTGATCCAGGGCACTGTCACTATTGGTGACAATGGAAATTACCCATCGCCCAGAAATTCTGCCTCTGGGAATTTATCCTAAGGCACTCTTAAAGAATGTGGGCTAACACTCAGTGACAAGGGTATTCACCAGATTTCTCTGTAAAGCGCAAAAATTTAGAAACAACTTAAATTCTCAAGGGAGAGAGATTAGTTAAATACAGTACCATCATGCAGTGGAATACTATATTCTGTGTTGCCGTAAATGTAAACACCATACTTACACACACACACACATTATACTGTGACATAAGGTGGAAAGAATCTGTGGTATTCCCCCAGTTAATAGGGAGTGGATAGGACTGTATTTTAAATATTCTTTTTGCTTGCATACCCATTATGAACATGAACAATTGTTATGTAAAAAAAAAACTAAAGACAGTTCATTAGAGGGGTTCTAACTGTAGCGTCCCGTTAAGGTTGCAATTTTCCCTCCTTTCCCCATTTCCGCTCATGGAGCAGTTTGGGCCAGCAGACACCATCTAGCTCCACCAGGACACACCAGGTACCTCCAACTGCTGGGCCACAAAGAAGAGCGTGGGACACGGTCCCCATCCTTAGGGACTCACCCGAGAGCGGGTACACATCCACCTCAGGGAAGCCGGGGGCTTGAAGCACTCCTATCCCTCCCAGAGACCCGAAGTTGTGCTAAAACACTTTCCTAAGACAATACTTAACCTAGGAAGGCTTCCAACGGCCTCCCATCAGAGCTGCCCATTGGAAGAATCCGCTGTGGAAAGAGGAAGTGTTTTATGAGAACAGGTGCATAGAATGAACAAGATGCAATGAAATGGTGCAGGAGGGTGGAGAGAATTTGAAGACTGCTGCACTGTCCCGCCAGCAGCAGTATCCCGCAACACCTCCCTGCTATGGGCAAATACACATTTCTCTTTCCTTTCAACTAGACCTTTTTTGTATCTTCTGGTCTGAGTTTCAGACACGCTGATTTTTCTTTATTGTAACTACAGGCTGCCCCCTCGTGTTCATCTATATTATTACACCTGGTTGAAATAGGTTGAAGGCGTGGAGGGAGGCATGGCTTGTTTTTTCCTGTAACAATAAAAATCTGGCTGGTTTTCGGTCAGGATATTGACGAATCCTAATTGATCATGTGCCAGGCACAATGCTAAGCATATTAAATTAAGCGTGTTTCATGTATGAAATCTCAACCGCCTCAGAAAGGAGAAGTATTATTGCTCTTGAGCTTATGAGTGCTTCATAATCCAAGGGGCAGGGCATTAAATGGCACATCAGAGAAAAGCAGAATCAACAGGTGCACAGTCCACAGGCAAGAGGACACTGGAAAGACACACGTGTGCAGATGCCGAGGCTGCATGATTTCTACATTAGCTGTGCTAAATAACGCCTTAGTGGGTGCTTTCAGTTTGCCTTCCTAAAGGATCTTTGTTCCCTTAAAAAAAGTATATAATTCACATACCATACAGTTTCTTAAAGCATACAATTCCATAATTCACAACCTTTAGTATAATCACAGAAATAGGCAGCAGCATAGTCAATTTTAGTCATGTTTACCATTCCTAAAAGAAACAATACACTCATCTGTAGTCACTCTCCAGTTACCCAAACTTCAGTGATTCTAGTCAGCCATGAGTCTGCTTTCCTTGTCTAATGAGTCTCCATGTCCCAAGAGTTTAAATTTTCCTCTGCATAATTATCTTTTTTCGGAGGAAAAAAAAGACGGTGGACCGGTAGGTAGCAAGAGAGGGACCCTCTCTGAGAGAGACAGCTCAAATACCAGAAAAAAACACCCTGGAGAGACCCAAACAGAGAGAGATGGACTCCCACAACCCACGAAGAAACTAAAGTGCAAAAA
>PVJX010013399.1:0-47572 GCA_004027295.1 Dolichotis patagonum | reverse complement strand
GGAATGGTACAGGAGGGGAGAGAGAGTCTTATTAGATCAGGATCCTACAATATGACTCCATCTAATCTTTTTTTTGTATTTTAAAGAGAATAAAACAAAAGAGGGCAGTACAGAGCAGATCAGAACAGGATAACATAGGCAACACAGTACTTTACATTAAGACAACTGGACATCAACAGTAGCTATCACAATATCTCTTTCTCTGCTATAGTTGAGCATAGTTTCAAATACAATAATATCAAACATAACAAAATATTATAAAACCATTCAAAGAGTGAAAGAATTACAGGGCATTCTGAACCAAATAACAGAGAATGATCAATTGGGTACTATAATATCATTTTCAATAAAAAATTTTTGTTTATACTATCACACATATTCAAAGCCCAATAAGACACAATGTGATAATTAGAACCAATGGTAGTAGTAGAAGCATGGTAGGACTTCTAAGAAGGATGATATTAAATCAGCAATAGCTGTCATAATGTTTTGTGTTCTTCAAAACAGCTGTTCATACCATCACGCATGATATAGTCAAACAAAACAGAATAAGACCATTCCAACTGGTGAATGAAAACATTGAAAGGCTTCAAAGCTATGAGATGGGAACGCATGCTTACCATAAAATCTTATATACTCTTATCAACTCTTACACTAGGGAGACTATACGGTATTTACACATGTGAGTCTGCCTTACTTCGCTTAAGAGAATGATCTCAAGTTGTGTCCATTTATTTATAAATATCTCAATGTGATCATTCTTTATAGCTGAGTAGTACTCCATTGTATAAAACTACCACAACTTTTTTATCCATTCCTCAGTTGATGGGCACTTAGGTTGTTTCCAAGATATGACTATTACAAATTGTGCTGCTATAAACATGGGTGCACATATATCACTGTGGTATGTTTTCAGATCTTCTGGGAATATGCCTAGAAGTGGAATAGCTGGGTCAAATGGCACCTCCAAACCCAGCTTTTTGAGGAATCTCCAGACTGACCTCCACAGTGGTTGCACCAGTCTACACTCCCACCAACAGTGCAGAAGAGTTCTTTTTTTCCCCACAGCCTCTCCAGCACTTGTTATTGGTAGTTTTTTCTATCTTAGCCATTCTTTCTGGGGTAAGACGGAATCTCAGCATGGTTTTACTTTGCATTTCTCTCATGACTAATGATGATGAACATTTTTTCATGTATTTATTTGCCATTTGTATTTCTTCATCTGAGAACTGTGTATTCATTTCAGATGCCCATTTTTGGATTGGGTCTTTGAATTTTTTTAATTCTTTATATAAGTTTTAGACAGAAGTCCTTTGTCTGAGGGACAATCCATTAAGATTTTTTCCCAATTTGTGGATTTTCTTTTCACTCTGCTGGAAATCTCCTTTGACATGCAGAAACTCTTTAATAAGATATGGTCCCAGTTATTGACTCTGGGAAGTATTTCTCATGCAGTTTGATTCTTGTTCATGAATTCTCTACCTACCCCTATATCTTCGAGTTTTTTACCTACTTTGTCTTCCAACAGATTTAGTGTTTGTTTTAATATTTAGATTTTTGATCCATTTAGATTTTAGTTTAGTACATGGTGATAGGCATGGATCTAATTTTAGTCTTCTGCATATGGATAGCCAATTTTTCCAGCACCATTTGTTGAAGAGACTGTCATTCTTCCAGGGAACATGTTTGGCCCCTTTATCAAAGATAAGGTGGTTGAGTGAGTTTGTGGTTGTGGTTGTATCTTCCAATCTATTCCACTGATCTTCAGGTCTGTTTTTATTCCAGTACCATGTTGATCTTATTACTGTAGCTTTGTAATATAATTTCAAATCAGGGATTGTGATGCCTCCTGCCTTGCCTTTGCTGCTTAGAATCACCTTTGCTATTCTACATCTCTTCTGGTTCCAGATGAATTTTAGGAGTAATTTCTCTAGATCTATGAAGTATGTTAGTGGTATTTTGATTGGGATTGCATTGAATCTGTATAGTAATTTTGGGAGAATGGCCATTTTCACAATGTTTATTCTTCCTATCCATCAACAGGGGATGTCTTTCCATTTTCTGAGGTCCTCTTTTATTGCTTTTTTCAGGGCATTATAATTTTCCTTGTATAGCTCTTTTACTTCTTTCATGAGATTAATTCCTAAGTATTTCATTTTTTTGGATGCTAGTGTGCAGGGTGTGGCTTCACTTACCTCTCTTTCAGTATTTTTGTTGTTAGTGTATACGAATGCTATTGATTTTTGAGTAATGACTTTGTATCCAGCTACATTGCTGAATTTATTTATTATATCTAGGAGTTTTTCAATGGAGTTTTGGGGGTCCTCTACATAAAGTATCATGTCATCTGCAAATAATGATAATTTAACTTCCTCTTTTCCTATATTCACTTTTATTTCTCTCTCTTGTCTAAGTGCTCTGGCTAGTATTTCCAGCACTATGTTGAATAGGAGCAGTGACAGGGGACATCCTTGTCTTGATTTTAAGGTACCTGATTTTAAGGTAAAGGCTTTCAGTTTTTGGCCATTTAATATGATGCTGGCTGTTGGTTTGTCATAGATGGCCTTTATCATATTGAGGTAAAGACCATCTATTCCAATTCTCTGTAAGGTTCCTATCATGAATGAGTGTTGGACCTTATCAAAAGCTTTTTCTGCATCTATAGAGATGATCATGTGGTTCTTACTTTTGGCTCTATTGATATGGTGAATTACATTGATTGATTTATGTATGTTGAACCATCCCTGCATTCCTGGGATGAATCCCACTTGTTCAGGGTGAATAATCTTCTTGATGATTTGCTGCATCCTGTTTGCTAATATTTTATTGAGAATTTTTGCATCTATGTTCATTAGGGAGATTGGCCTATACTTCTCTTTTTTAGTTGGGTCTTTCTCAGGTTTTGGTACTAGAGTAATATT
Source organism: Dolichotis patagonum (assembly GCA_004027295.1). Lineage (NCBI taxonomy): Eukaryota > Metazoa > Chordata > Mammalia > Rodentia > Caviidae > Dolichotis > Dolichotis patagonum. The sequence continues at coordinate 44,651 of PVJX010013399.1, read as the reverse complement.
TGCTTCCAGGAATGACTTCGGAAGAATTGCTTCCCTTTCAATTTCATTGAAGAGTTTGAGGAGTGTCGGCATTAAGTCTTCTTTGTATTTCTTGTAGAATTCTGTAGTGAATCCATCTGGGCCTGGGCCCTTCTTTGTTGGCAAGGTCTTAATTACATTTTCAATTTCATTAATACAAATTGGGTTATTCAGCAGTTTTACATCTTCCTGATCCAGCTTTGGTAGTTCATATGTATCTAGGAATCTGTCTATTTCTTCAGTGTTATCGAACCTATGAGAGTAGAGGTTTTCAAAATAGGTGTTGATGATCTGTATTTCCACAGAGTCTGTGGTAATTTCACCTTTTTCATTCCTTATTGTATGAATTTGAGTTTTTTCTTTCCTTATTTTAATAAGGTTGGCCAGGGGCTTATCAATTTTATTTATTCTTTCAAAGAACCAACTCTTTGATTCATTGATCCTTTGTACTGTTTTCTTAGTCTCTATTGCATTAATTTCTGCTCTAATTCTTATAATTTCCTCCCTTCTTTTGGCTTTGAGCTTGGCTTGCTATTCTTTATCTTGATGTTTGAGTTGTAGCATCAGGTTGTTTATTTGTGTTTGTTCTGTCTTCCTGATGTGGGAACTCCATGCAATAAATTTTCCTCTGAGGACTGCTTTTGTTGCATCCCACAAATTCCAGTAAGTTGTGTTTGTATTTTCATTTGCTTGTAGATATTGTTTAATTTCTTCTTTAATTTCCTCTGTGACCCACTGATTGCTCAAGAGTGTATTACTCAGTTTCCATGTGTTTGTGAGGTTTTGCGGTTTCTTTTATCATTAATTTCTAATTTCATGGCACTATGATCTGATAGCATGCATGGGATAATTTCAATTCTTTTGCATTTACTTAAGTATGTTCTGTGGGCTAGTATATGGTCTATTTTAGAGAATGTCCCATGTACTGCTGAGAAGAATGTATATCCTGATGTTGTTTGATGGAAAACTCTATATATATCTATCAAGTCCATTTGTTCACAGGTATGATTCAGTTTTGTTATTTCTTTGCTGATTTTCTGTCTCGTTGATCTGTCCCTCTGTGTCAGTGGCTGGTTAAAATCTCCTGTTACAGTTGTGTTATTGCTTGTTTGACTTTTCATTTCTGTTAATACTTGCTTTGTATAGCTGGGTGTGCTGGAATTTGGTGCATATATATTTAAGATTGTTATCTCTTTCTCTTGAAGTTTTCCCCTAACTAGTATGTAGAGATCTTCTTTATCTCTTTGGATCATTCTTGGTTTGAAGTTCACATTGTCTGCAAACAGGATTGCTACTCCTGCTTTGTTTTTGGTTTCCTGTCACATGAAGTACTATTTTCCATCCTTTGACTTTCAGTCCATGGGTTTCCTTTTGGGTAAGATGGGTTTCTTGTAGACAGCATATGGTTGGATGTTGTTTCTTGATCCATTCTGCCAGTCTGTTTCTTTTGATTGGTGAGTTGAGGCCACTTACATTAATGATTATAAATGTTATATATTGGTTGATTGTTGACATGTTATCTTTCTGCTGTTGTATCTTTAGCTTTCCATTCTATTTAATTGTCTACCTTGCTTGGTGGGTTTATCCTATATGTATCTAGAATATCTTTCAGTATTCCTTGTATGGTTGGATTTTGTTCATGAAAACTTTCAGCTGTTCTTTGTCATGGAAGTATCTTATTTCTCCATCCATTTTGAAGGACAGTTTTGCTGGGTATGTCAGTCTGGGTTGGAAGTGGTTTTCCTTTAGGATCTGAAATACTTCACTCCATGCTCTTCTTGACTTCATTGTTTGTGTTGAGAAGTCTGCTGATTCTGATAGGTTTTCCTTTATAGGTTATCTGTCTGTTCTCTCTAACAGCTTTTAGTATTCTTTTCTTATGGTGCATTTCTGGGATGGTGATTACTACGTGTGTGGGTGTAGTTTTATGTTGGTTATGGCTATTTGGAGTTCTATATGCTTCACTAATCCAAATGTCAGTTTCCATTCTCATGTTTGGGAAGTTTTCAGCTATTACTTCTGTAAATATCCTCTTGATATCATTTGGGCTGTTCCCTTCTTTTTCATTTATCCCTATTAATCTTATGTTATTTTTCTTTGCATCATCTTGCAGCTGTTGAATTGTTATTTCCTGATTCTTTGTTATTTTTAAAGATCTTTCTTTTCCTGTTCACTATGTGCAATCTTATCTTTGAGGTCTGAAATTCTATCTTCAGTTTCATTGAGGTGGTTTTTACAGCTTTCAATAGAACTTCTGATTTCCTGTATATCTTTTTGAATCTGATGTTCTGTTTGTTTCTTATAGTGTTCATTCAGGGACTCTATCAGTTTGCTTTGTTCCTCTAATTTTTTAGCTGTGTCTTCACTAGATGTGTTCACTACTTCTTTCACTACTTTTATCATTTCTTCTTTTACCTGGGCAATTATTTCTAATTTAAATTTCTCCATAGTTTCCCCTAGTTGCTTCTTTATTTCAGTTGATATCATTTCAGTCATTTCAGGTGTATGGATTCTATTTTCTTCTATGTAAATGGCTCCCAGGCTTTCTTGGGATGGGCTGGTGATTTGAGCCTGCCTTTTGGTCTTTCCTTTTGTCATTTTTCTTTATTTCCTTGGTTTGAGTAGTGTTGCAAAGCTTGCTCTGGGTGTGTTGCATATCTCCTCCTGCACCCTCAGCTACTGGAGCAGTCTCAGCTCCTCTGCAGGTACTTGGCCCCCTAAATGTAGAGGCGGAATCAGGATGTGGAGAACTGAGGCCAGAGAAACCCCCAGGGCACAATCCCGTGTCCTAGAGTTGTGGATATGAACTCAGCAGCTGGCAGTGCTTGTAGTAAGCTGTCCCCAGGCCAGCCCAATTGAGCCCAGAGTCCCCGAGCAAGGTTCTTGCCTCCTGGACTGAAAAAAGGCTGCAGAGTGTGGCTCACTGAGGCCCCGCAATCCGCTGGACCCAGTAGCTCCCCAGGAACTCAAAAGCCAGAATGTAGATCTCCAACTCTCCCCAGGTCACTGGAACTCACTCCAGGCAACCTCCACCTCCCTGTAGACTCCGGGCTTTCAATTGAGATGCAGAAGCTGGGCATGGAGAACTGGGCCCAGCAGAGCCACTGGGGCACAATCCCCTGTCCTAGGGGTGTGGATATGAACTCAGCAGCTGGCAGTGCTGGTCATCAACTCCATCTAATCTTAATTGCCTCCTAAAATTCTCATCTCCAAATACAGTCACATTTGGGGTCAGTACCCAAATTTGAGGTGATTCAATTCAGTACATGGAATGGGGTGTCAGATCTGCACGGGCTTTTATGCTGTGGTCCCTGTGGGATATCAGAGCCTCCATCTACTCTCTCTGGTCTCCCAGCCACTGAACTTGTTGATCTGTTGCCTGAATCACACCTTGCTCATCTGTTCTTCCTCAGAACCTTTCTTGACAATATAAATCCTATATGTCAAGTTCATTTCTGTGATTTTATCAAGATTTCCTACCCCTACAGCCTCATCAAGTGCTGCAGTATGAACCAGACCATAAATTCAGTAAAGACAAGACATCTTCACTGCTATATAATCAGTGTATAACAGAATACCCATACAGAGTGGCGGCTTAATAAATGTAAGCCAAAGCAAAGAAGGAAATTGAAGATTTTATATAAGGGATTATGGTAGGAGGGCATTTAAAATTCATGCATCTCCAGGTTCCTTGTCCAAAGGACATGATACTAACCTTCCTGACTTGGAGCCGAGAGTCTAGGTCATTTCAGTTCCCATCCTGAATAGAAGAGAAAGAATCTCCTCATTCAACCAAGAGTAGTCCAAAAAGGAGGGTTGGATGGGCATTGAAGGGCACTGGGTTCTTACAGCTGCCTTCATGGACAGGAGTTTAATAATTAAGAGCCTCCTACACCCCATATCATCTCCTGCTACTAACTTTCCCATAGCTATCTACACTAAGACATTCATCTCCAAGATATGCTGACAGTGTATCAACAAAGAACAAGGGAAGGCCCATAGGTGAAGATATAGAAAATCATATGACCAGAAAGACACACTGGAAGACATTCATTTTGTCCTAAAATAATTCATCTCAAACACCCTTTAAGTCACAATCCCCATGAAGATACCACAATCCTTTGCCAAAGAAATTGCAGCCCAAGAGCCAAAGAAGAGTTGGGTTGTACTCTAAAGAGGGAAATGTACAGAGAAATAAAGGGGAATCCCCTAAAGAGCACCTGGAAAGGTAGCAGAGCATCATATCCATGCTCTATGCTTTGTGGCCTCAGAAGATTGAAATCTGACAATTAGGAGTCTAAATTTCCATCTTGGAAAAACGTGGGCACATCGAGGTCACTTTGCAAGAGAAACTTGGGGAAAGCAGACATTTTCACCATATAGCTGTCACAAATTCCCTAAGACAGTATTCCCTTGGGGCATGTCCAGATTTACCCTCACCTGACATGGGCACCTTCACTAGCCAAGCATGCTCAACTTTATATTATAAAACTCAGTCTCATCTGAAAAGTAGAATTAACACCAACACTTGGAGGATTGAATGAGACAATGGGTGCACAGCAACATGTATACTGCATGTTGCCAGTTAAGGGCCATTGTCATGAATACTACCACCTCCACCATATTCTCCATCTCTGCCACTAACACCACAACTACTATCACCTCCACCATTATCTTCTTTACTTCCATTACCAGCATCTCCACCAACATCACCACTATCCCTACCACCAACAGCCCTGCTGCCATTGCCTCCACTTTCATTTCTACACCAATCACCATAATGTCCACCTCTGTGTCCATTACTATCATTACTACTCCACCATCACCATCTCCATTATGTTCTCTACTTTCATCACCACCACCACTAGCTCACTACCAACATCCTTACTGTCACCAACATTACTCCCCACAGTAACAGATTTAGGGCAGGCTGACAGAACCAGAAGATACCAAACTTTCCAATCTGGAACTCATAGTGAGACCCAGAAGAATTCAGTGTCTTTCCCAGGGTTATCCTACTAATAAATAGCAGAAAAGAGGACCAGACCTCAGATATGATTAATAGCTGGGAACTGCAAGTGGAGCTCCCACCACTCTACCCTGAGGCTTTCATTTGTTTATACACACACACACACACACACGCACACACACACACACGTTTAAAGGATAAGTATGTAGTGAGGTCAAGGATGTGATAAATAAGGAAATCAATAGAAAGTAGAAGTGCATATAGAGAGAAAAATTCCAAATCCCAGGCAGAATGGAGTCTTTAGCCTCTCCCGAACATGATCCTCATGTGATTCACTTTCTGGAGAGGTAACAAGGGAAAGGTTGTTTCAAAACCATCTGGGCACTGGGTTAAAAAAAAGCCTCCACTCTGGTTACCTTGATCCTTGCCTCTTTTCCCCATCCTTGATTCCAAGGGTATTGGCTTACTTGGAAGGGTAAGGCTGGGGATTTAGAGTCACAGGCAAGTTTAAATCTAAGCTCTTTTACTTACTAGCTCTGTGACCATGAACTTACATCTCCGTGGAATTGAAGAAAAAATAGTATCTATTTCATTACTGAGAGAAAGCTAAAGGAGATGAATGCATGTCAAGCATTGATATAAGAGTGGTTGATGAATGGCAGCTTGTAATACTTATTATGCAATCTAATCAGCTGCCTTGGTTAGAGGTAATAACCAAAATTAATACAGTGCACATATATAAGAGACAGTCTTCTAAGTTCTCAACTGAAACTTGCTAATTTCGAGTTAACTGTAAGCCCCACAAAATATTCACTACTTAATTATACAGTTAAGAAAGCTGTGGGCAGACAGGTTACATCACCTGCCCACACTCCTGCAGCTGGTGAGCAGCGGTGTCAGAAGCGCGCCTGGCACACTGGCTGTGCCGCGCCTGCACCCCAGCAAACCGGCACCTGTCAGCTGAGCGGCAGCTCAGGAGACCAGGGCCAAACGTGTGTGAAGTCCTACATGCAAATTAACATAACCCAGTTCAAACGGCCACAAGTTCACAGATGAATTTCCACCTGCGAATGCTGTGGTGAACAGGATCTCAGCTGTCAAGACATACAGACCCCATCTAACACGTGTTTGTGACACAGAAAGATATTCTCATGAAGGAGCCTTTTTATATTTAAGGTGAACACAGTAACGTTTCCTCGTACTAAGGGAGATGCTTGATGGAATTTAAAGAAACAAACTAGCATTGAATAGGATTCTAGCAGGCAAAACACTGCAGAATGTGCTTTTCATGGGATTTATTTTATGGCAAACAAGAATCTCCATTCCCCACCACCACCACTGCCACCTGGTAGGGCAGTTCCTAGGACAGACACTTTCCTTTGAAAGTTTATTCAGATTTTGGGTGGAAGATAGTTCTTACCCATCCCAGGCTGACTCAGTCCTTCCCCATAAATATAATCTAGAATTCAGTTTCAAAGTAAATTAGAAAATGAGTTCAGCTTCCTATTATCTGTTCATCTCATGTAAGTTCAGAATGAAATTCAAAGAACAATCTATAGCTAAATGCAAAGACCAGAGGGAAAAATGAAATCGGCCGATGAGAGATACCAAAAAGAGCTGCACACAGGAGCCAAGATTCTCTTGTGTTTCATTTAGGGCTGAGGGTCCCAAGCGGCATCAGGAAGGCTCCCAAGAAAGCTGAAGAGATGATATCAGGCCTCCGAGATAAGGCCTTGCAGCACGGATGATCAGATGAGGATGTCTTCCTGTTAATAATTTGAAAATGAAATGACTGTTGCATGACTCGATAAGAGTAAATCCTTCCTGGTGGGTTTTTCTTTTAACAGAGGCAAGAAACAACTTTGAGGAAGCCACCTCACAGATCTGAAGACATTAAGGATAATTTCTCCCATCCACAGGCAGCAGCATTAGAGAAGCACGTTATTATACACAGTGATACAGTACAATCAAAGAATAAAATTCTCCTTTAATTTTTAAAGTTATTCTTCACTTAGGTTTTTTCAGTTGTTGTCTCCTCATGTGATCACCAAGTGGCACTGCACCTCTGGGTGCTACCCTCTCTCCTCTCATCCTGTGCATTCCCTCCCTGAGCATCACTCTGGCTTGAAATGCCCTCTCTCTAGGAAAATACATAGGTCCCAAATCGACATAACAAGCCTCAATAAACACCCACAGCCAGGGCCCTGCTACAAGCAGCCTGGACATCACGGCTTAGATTGCTCATCTGTACCTCTCATGGAACATGTCTAAGCTGAACTGACGACCAGCCATGGACCCAACACTGCTCTCTGCCCCATTCTCCCAATTAGTATCCTCCTCCACTAGGCACTGAGATTTTCTACCTGAAAACCTGCCAGTTGTCCTGTTCTACTTCCTCCTTGTTCACGCATGCAATCACCCAGCCTATCAATTAATTATACATCCAAAATGTGTCTCCTCCTCTCATCCCCACAACCACCATCCTAACTGGGGTCACCATTATTTCTTGTCTGGACCTGAAACCCCACACACAAACCAGTCATTCCTGCTCAAGAAATTCTCTGCATGAACCAAGATCATCTTAAGTCCCAAATTAGTCGTGTCCCCCCCTCTTGCTTAAAACCCTTCCATGTCTTTAGATTAAAACCCCAAATTCCTAACTAGTTCTCCAAGATCTGACCCAGCTTACTCCACATCTGTCTTTGTACCACCCTCTGATTCCTGCATATTTGCTCTAGCAATTTCTTGGTTCCTTAAACCACAGCTCCCATCTACCTCAGGGATCTTACCCAGTCAATAGCTTTTCCTCATCTTAATTCTTATTTTTGAGTTTAATGTGAGAGACCACTTCCTCTGAGAAGCTGTCTGGAACTTCTGATTGGGTCTCCTTATCATAAACTCCCATAATCCCCATATGTCTTGGCTGTGCTGTGAACACATTTAGCTGGAACTTGCGTTGTTCATGTCAGTCTTCTCAGCCATGTGAGTTCCATGGGGCTGTGGGCTGCATTTGTCCTTTGTGTATCTGCAATGATCAGAATGGTGTTGGGCACATGACGGGGACATATTACATTTGGGAAGATTTACCAATTTGATTCTGCCAACTGCATGGTGACATAGAGGAGGAGGGAGCTGTTCAACTAATTTTGCTTATGAACAGAGTAAGATGTGCTACATTCAGCTCATTGGTTTAGGTTGCAAACAAAATGGAAGTCAGTATAGAGTCTTAGATCTTCTAATCAAAGATGTTCAAATATATAACCCCAGCATCATGTCGTCATATGTGTGACCCTTTCTTCCAGAGATCCGATCCCACATCCTGTCCCAGATCTTGGGCCAAAGAGTAAGGCAAGCCTGGGAAGTTTTCTGGGATGAACTGAAGACTTTCTTCCAAACTTTGTCAGTAAGAATCTACATAATGCTGAACAACAAATGCAAATCACAGGAGCTGTCAGATCTGGAACAACCTTGACAAAGACAGATCGGTCCCAACCCCCTCCCCACCATAAAATAAACTATCTTAGATTTATGAGACCCTTTGGCTGTAAAACTTTGGCTAGCTTTCTAGTACCAGAGCATCTTCACCCAAAAATATGGACTGCGTGAATCACATTTCACAGGGACATGGCATGAACTAAATTAGTACACTTAGAAATTTTAAGTTTTGTCACACAAATTCAAGGGATTACAAATATTCCCTTCTGTAAAGTTCTCAGCAATTCCTAATTGCTTACAGTGTTATGACTCAGAATGTGGCCCATGGCATTTCCTAAGAGCTTGTGAGTCATGCTGAATCTCAGACCTCATTCCATACCTGCTTTTCAGAATCTCGATTTTCATAAGACACCCAATGACATGTTGCCTGCTCTGGTCCAAGCCGTTTAGCATCACATTCAGGCCTGTCATGCTCTGCCTGCTGTCTAACTTCTGAGATTTCCAACAGTCTCCTCCTGAACCCGATGTTGTATCTTTTCCAAATGACTCATAATTCTAGGACATAGCACCCCTCTGCCCAAGATGAGCTCCGGGAATCTCTGACCAGCTCTCCTTTAGAAAGGAATCCTGAGCTTCTCAAAGAGGAGTCACCTCCCCAGACATTACCCTTGTTTTCATGACTGCAGCAGTCATATTTTAATGAATTTCTGTCCCTGGCTTAGAAATTTTAAGTTTCTAAACCTACTGTGAGCAGCTAGAGACCAAGCCACTAAATCATGTCTACTAGAGCACAGTTAGGGATTTAAGGAGTACTTACTGAAAGCATGAAAGAACTTTGAAACCCATTAAAATATGTGCCAAGGTGTCATCCTGAATTTGGGACTATACTATAACCTACTGTACTGATTATTGCTCAGAATAATGGTATCTAGAAAAATGAATTTGGGCCTATAGGAGAAAACTTGATGTCATCTTTCCCGTCCCTCACCCCAGAAAGATATGCACAGAAAACAGTATCTTCAGGTTGTACCAGAAGCTAGATAGGAGCCAAAGGGGAAGCTCTGTGATTCCTTTGGGAGGAGCAGGGTGCCTGCTTATCCCTACCACAGTCTACCTAGAGGCTCAAGAATATCTGAAGGTCTCTCAGGCTTGGTGTGACAACAAGACTGTGATATGCTGTACTATGTCTAGGAGATGCTGGGAAAATATACAGTAGGCCAAGAAGTTCCAGTACGACCCAGAAAAGGCAGGCTGGGATGCAGAGGGTGGCAGAACTCCTGAAATCAGGTTCCAGACACTCTCGCAATCTACTGGAAATAAGCTGTTTCCCAAAGCAAGAATGGGTCACTGCCAGGAACCAGAGTTGCCTGTGAGGTAGGGAAAGGAGGAAAGGCACAAAACACAAAAGAAGAATGTAGGCAAGGAAGACCAGTGCAGAACAAGCCGAGTGAGAAGCTCACAGGGAAACTCCAGTGCCTCACAAGAGGGGTTGTTGGTGTCTTCCTGGTCAGAGCTGGCAGAATCAGGCACCCTCCCTCACGTGATCATAGATATAGGCCAAGCTTGACCTTGGGGAGACGGAGACTTGTTCAACTGCACTATGGTGTAACTGGGGAAAGGAGGCCCAGAGCAGGTGAGATACTCACCCAATGTAATTCAGCTAGGCAGCTGCTAGGAAAGGAAAAAGACCCAAGCCAGACCTTCTTCTCTTCCCCTCAGCCAGCATTCCTTTCAACTCTGGAATTCATGACTCATGCTGCTTCAAGCACCAAAATTCCAGCTTTGAAGGCAGTAGGGAGGCTTTGGAATCAAAGGCCCAAACTAAGAACTCGGCCTGTTCACTCACAGCTTGAAACCCTGAGGAGCACATTTCTCACCCTCTTGTCTTCATTTTCATTGTGGGCAAAGTAGGGAAGTTAATATCTTCCTTCCAGATGACTGAACTATTAAATAAGATTTATGTCAATATTTGGCATATTGATAATCAATTATTGTTTTGCCCTTCCTTTCTGCATTTTTAGAATCCTAAGTTTGAGGGAAAGACAAACTTGAATCTTTGCTGCCATCCTGTCTCCACATGCTTTCTGCTTGCTGTGGTGCCTGAATGGTAAGCTAGACATCAGTTGGTCCTGCCTGCCTAGAATGAATCTTCCTCTCCTCCATAAGAGCATCCTAATGTTTCTTGGGATCTTCTACCCCTGGCTCAGTGCATGAAGTTCACATGGGGAGTTGTTGGTCAGAGGTGGATATAGATAGCGAAACAGTGGACAATCAGAGTTATGACGGCTGCTTCTATTCGTGGTAAACATGTGATCACATCTGGCCACCTGGAGCCAGCTTTGAGACATGAGCTGGAAATCCTGCAAAGAAAATCCTCTGTTAGGGCTGGGGATGTAGCTCAGCAGTGTAGTACCTGCCTGTCCAGTGTGAGGACCTGAGTTCAATTCCTGGTACAAGAAAGACAGAGAGAGAGAGAGAGAGAGGGTGGGGGGAGAGAAGAAAGAAAGAAGAAAGAAAGAAAGAAAGAAAGAAAGAAAGAAAGAAAGAAAGAAAGAAAGAAAGAGAAAGAAAGAAAGAAGAAAGAAAGAAAGAAAAGAGAAAGGAAGGATGGATGGATGGGCAGACAAAGGAAGTCCTCTGCTGAAGTTGCTAAATCAAGAAATTGCAAGTTTGTGACTTTTGTACTAACTTCAATATGGGAGAGCCCTCCCTGAAAGACTTGCCTTTGACATTACCAAAAAATACAAGAAGAAGATAGAGGAAGACAAAGAAAGAATTATGTCTAATATTATTTATTGTTTGAGCCTAGATTTTGCCAGTCCTGAAATGACAATAAAATCTACCTATGCTCTTTTGAATTTGTATGTCACTGGCACTAGAATCTAAGGCTGCTCTGGCTTTTTTCTCCTTTCTGTTCCTTATTATATTTTGCATAAGCCAATTTAACTCTGTGTGTGTGTGTGTGTGTGTGTATTTACGTCCAGCCATAAGAGTCTCAATTACAGAGAAAGCTTTTATTTAGTCACATGCAGAAGAAATTCTTCAGCTTCACTCAGTCTTTCTGGCACAGCTAGCGCCCCTTACCTGGAGATAAACATTTGATTTTCCCCATTTGAAGTAGAAGAGAGGTAGACAGGAATGGCAGCTCTCTACGACTCATTTTTCTTTGTTTGAAGCCTGCTTTCTCTCTTTTCTCTTTACTGATGAATGAAATCCAATCCTTTCCTTTCATAGGAAATCTATACTGCTACTTGTTTCCTGTTGCAAAAAAAAAAAAAAAAAAACAGCTACCATTTTTCTTCCCTCATGCGATACATAGTTGAATCTAGAATTCGGAGTTGGGAGGGATGCCACAGGACACGCCTGCAGGGTTCCATTATTTGACCAGGGAGAAAGCAGAGGGTGAATGCCAAGCCAACACTGTGGGCAGCTGAGTCCCCTGTCTTCCTGGTCAGTCCTTCCCTCCACCTCCTGTGGACATCAGTGCTCACAATGATCTCACCCTCACAGGGGCAAAGGGATTAATGGGCTAATTTAAATATGAATACTTGTCAAGATGCCTCTGACAAAATCTAGAGCCTTAGATTCTAGTGCCAGTGAGGTACAAAACTCTTGTGTGACCTTAGAAAAGTCACTTAACCATTTTTGTTTCATCATTAATAGAGTTAGGGGGTTGGACTAAGAGGATCAAAATGTCAGAAGTTTAATGAACATGACAGGTTGTGGACAGATAGAAAGCTGAATGCTGAATCAGTTCATGTGAGAATAAAAATTCATCCCAGTATTGAATTATGAAAGTGAACACCTTCAAAAGGTGCAGTAAAAAAAAAAGAGTTGAGAGGGCTGAAATTATACCCTGAAAACATGGCTATTTTTTCACTTTGTTCTTAGAGGAGCCCTTGGTACCACTGAATTTGCTCCTTAAATCTTCTTAAAACTGGGACACATTGTGTGTTGGTCACTAGAGTTTGATCGTTTTTCCTGAGGTCCTGGTTTACAACTCTGCTCTCAGCTTTTTTATTATTAACTCTTCACTTTTACTTTCAAAATTGTTCCAGCATCAGCACAGGACTCATAGACTGTAAAGCATCCCTGCAACCCAAGAAAAAGACAAATATGAAAAAAGACATGACCCGGCACTTCAAAAGAGAGGTTATCCAAATGACACTGCCCAAACGCAAAAATGATTCTGATCGAGCGTCATCAGAGAAACAAATTAAATCCACAGTGAGATATCACCACACACTCACCAGAATTACTTAAATAAATAAATAAGTAAATAAAGGGAAAAAGCATGTATCAGTAAGGATATGGAACATCTGGAGCTCTCCTACCCTGCTGGTGGGAGTGTGTTAGAACAACTCTGGAGAACTATTTCAAAGTCTTTATTAAAGCTGAGCTTGTCTACATCCTGTGACGCAGCAGCTCCCCTTCCAGGCAGAAAGTAGCTGAAATGTGTAAAACGTGTATGTAAAACCATTTATAGGCATATTCCTAGCAGCCCATCTAAAACAGTTCTACAGTAGAAACTATGCAAACATTATCAGTAGCCAAGTGCACAGATTAACTGTGGAGTATGCGTGCAATGAGACGTACGCTAGGTACAACTGAGAAGAGTAGGAAACAACGAGCCCCAAATCATGGTGAATCTCACAAACAATGCTAAGCAAAGAAGGCAGACACACAAGATTGCATTTTGTACTATTTTGTACATACAAAGTACAAAAACAGGAAGTTAATCTAAGGTGTCAGAGGCCAGAGCAATGCTACTTCTGGAGGCCTAAGGGCAAGGGAAACTAAGGCGGAGGTTTCCAGAATACCAGTAATACTCTATTTCTTGATCAGATTACATAAGTGTGTCCAAGCGATAAACACATAATCTGTTCACTTTTTGGTATGTATTTCATATTGAATGTATTGTTTTATTTTTATGTTATTCCAATAAAATGTCCACAAATTTTTTTAAAAGTATTCCAACATGGACAATCAATGCAACAATCACTGCTATAGGTGGAATTGTCCCCATCCTCATATTTATCTGTCGCATCCCTAAGCCCTAGTACCTCAGAACAGACTACACTTGGAAAAAAGATCTTTAACATGCTCACAATAGCACTGTAATTTGTATGTCTGTCTGCCAGGTGGCTCTAACCCACGGGTGATGCGTAAATGATCCTTCCATCAGACAGCATGGGACAGTCATGCATCTATGCTGGGTGGCTCAAGCTGGCGGAAATGTGCTAAGAGGGTAATCAAAGTAAAAGGAGGTGATTAGAATGAGTCCTAACTACTATGACTGGTCTCTTTCTGAGAAGGACATAGACATACACTCAGGGATCACCAGCATGAAGATACAGGAGACCAAGCCATGTGCAAGCCAACGAGAGAGGCCTCCAAGGAACCCAGACCTGTTGACGTGCTGATCTTGCTCATCTAGCCTCCCAAACTGTAGCAAAATAAATTGTTGTTTAAGCTACCCAGTCCATTGCGGCAGCTGCACCAAACTAGTAGAGTCACTCTCTTTATTTTGGATTCCTTTTATACAGGCTATTACTGTGTACGTTAAGCTGTTTCCTAGAAGGTGCATGATTCTTGGGCTACTGTGGTAAAGTGGAGGGGAAAGGTAAAGGTGCAGGGACCACTGAGTGTCAGAATCAGCTGCCAGGTGGCCGCTGCCCTTCCCATCATTCCAGAACCTTCCTTGGCTGAAGTAAAAAGGAGCAAGTGCCCCTACCAAGGCAATTTTGCTGGTTTCTCAAAAAAGCATAACAGATAGGGCCTCAGCATTTTTGCTTGAATATTCACAGAAATGTTTAAAGCTAGAAGACCTAATTTCATCCAACCTTCTCATTTTGTAAAGAAGAAATAAAGGTCCAGAAAAAAGAGGCTTGCATAGTCACATCGCTAATTTGTAGCAGAGCTGGGACTAAACCATGCACCCCATTTTCCAGATCAGGGCTCTGTATACAGAATCATTTCAACTTCCCTCTTTCTGAAGGGCAGGACAAGAAACAGGTATAGAGGAAATAATTTAACTTCCTTTCTAAGTTTTAAGTTTGCCCCTGACTTCGAGGTAGCACCTGTGCAACTTACTCCCCCACTCAATATCCCATCCTTTTTTTTGACTTTGTTCTTTTCCCTACTGTTCTCAGATTTTCCTTATAGTCAGTATTTGAAGCCTTGACTCTAGAGTACTGGGTTTGTCCTCCTGTGTGGCTCTAAACAAGTCACCGAAATCCTGTGTACAAGGTTTCCTCTTCTGCCTGGTGGGCATCTTCTGCCGCTCTAGGTAGTTAAGAGGCTTCTCCAAGGTTTCTCCTGCACTCAGACTTCTCTCTCCTCCTGCTCCTCATTGGCAGGGTAGGGCCAGGAAAGCATGCACAGCTAGGTGAAGGCACTTATCTCAAAGAAAATTCCTGTCATTGCTGACCCCAATCTACGACTATCCTCCAACACCAATGCCTCAACACCCAGTGAGTAGAGCTGGAAATAATCAAGCCTTGCTCTTTAGGATGAGAAAACAAACAGGCTGCAGTGGACCAACTTGTCCACAGACCCTTAGGGCTTTAGAATCTCAATCCTTCCAGTAACTTTGGAAGGTGAGCATCATTCATTCCACTTAGATGAAAAACAGAGATTTGTCCAAAGACACAAGGAAGCCAGACTGGAACCAGGATCCAAGCCTGGATCCCTTTGCCTCTGTGATATGTGTCCCTTCTGCTGTCCCCCAAACACTCCTACTTATACTTCAGAATGGAAATTTGGAATTAGAATGAGTGAGCCATATGCCCAGGCCTGGAGGTCAAGAGACCCCATGAGCACTGGCTGTGCAAAAGAGAGCTGGCAACACAGATGACAGAAAAGCCCTTCCCCTAATGAGTCAACAAGACAATAAACTGAAGCCGTATTTAGCACAAGTCCAGCTGTGCAGTTGATACTCTGTACTTGGTCCAGTCAGAACACAGGCCCTGGCAGCTCTGGACACTGGGCACAGGGAGCAGTAGGCTTTAAGTCACGGTCACAGCAGCAATACTGGTGACACTTTTATTTCCTTGTTAAGCTGCCCTTTGAGAGACACTGCAGTAATGAGCTATGGGAATTCACCTGAGCTCAGCAGCCAGCTTTCAGCACCGCCTGCTTTGGACAGGAGGTGGACCCTTGGGAATCTTCCATCAAGTCTGGGAGAGGGCAGAAGGGCTGGAGCAGCCAAGGCTTGCTGTGGCCAGAGGAAAATGACACAAGCAGGACAGACACAGAGCAGGTCTTTCTAAATTCTCTGGAGAGTTGACATGTCAAAGCAGGAAGATTGTGGTAGGGTACATTAAACAGGACCCAGTGGACAAAGCAGAAAGAGGAAGAGGGGAGAGGGGGCCCCAAGAGACACTGGGGAAGGGCAGAGAAGATATGCAGAAGCCAGAGCCCTCATTACAGGGTTTTTCCATCTGTGCATCGCACCTGAGCTGTCCCAGCCAGGCGGGTGGGGGGGGGCTGGAGATTGAAAGCAAAGATGTCAGTGGCAAAATTTTCAGTCAGCCTGGGGACAGTGGCCCCTGAGATCCCCAGTCCCAGGAGACTAAGAAGAGCATGGTGGAGGGAGGACCCAGAAGGTGAGGGGGGAAGTTCAGTGCACAATTGCTAGCCCTCTTCCCAAAATGTCCCTTGTGTGTGTGTGTCACATACCAAAGATGTGAGGAATCCTGGCACAGAAGATCAGGAGGCCCTCTGGGAAAACATCCCGTCCATATAGCCCATCCCTGGCATCTGGACACAGACTTCTCTAGGGATGCCAGCCTCCTGACTCAGTAGGGAACTGCATGGGCATCTATCACACTTCATGCCTGTGTGAATCTGCTGGGGAGTTGTGATGGGCACAGATTTCCAAATCCCGCCCCTCGGGACGCAGTCTGCATTTGAACAGGTGTTGCCAGCTCACTGCCAGGAATGGGCTTAAACCACACTGATAAAGCAGCCAGAGCCTCGCTGAGGAGCTGAGCATTATTTGATTCTGGTAGATTCATCAGACAGCTGCCAGGAAGGGGAAAACCTGGGAACATGGAAGGGAAGGGGATGGGCCAGGACTCACTCAGGGGCTTTGGGCATGATGGCAAGAGGATGCTAGAAAGTCCGGCCTTATGTGGGGATTCTGGGGGGAAGCCCAAGCAGCTTTTCTGAGCCCTAAGGATTGAAGTGCATCATCAGAGGCTCCAAGGCCAAATGCTACCCCTACCCAGGTCAGGGCAGAGAAGGAAGCCCTAATGTGCACCAACCAAACTGCCAACCTCCCTCTGGGGATATCACCCCACCACATACATCAGATGGGACACAAGCATCCTAAATGACAGTCTCTCACAATTCCTACTCTGGGGAGAAGCCTGACAACCTCCTACCACAGAAATGCAGCATAACTGGGAAGAACAGGTTTGAACCTGGGCCTTCTCCCTGATTCCTTGTCCTTTTTGGACCTGTATGTAAATGGGTCTACCCTTGTCTGCCATGACAGTGTCTGGAGGAGAGGAAGTAAATTCTCCTTTTCCTACCCCATGCCCTGCACACAAGTTCCAGTGACACAACAGCCAAGGACCCCTGCTGTCTGCTGCAGGGCCAGAGACCACTCCTGCCAGGTCTTTCACTGGGATTCTCAGACACACCACCTACTGCTTTAAGTTGCTTTGACCATAGCTGACTGACAAAGGTGAGCATGTGTGGCTTGAGCGCATTCAGCCCTGGACCAGTTAAAGAGAGAGTCAGCGTGTGCCTAACATGGAATGTTGGGAGGAAACGGCTTTTGACAAAAGTCACTGAGCCCTAAAGACTGGTGGATATATTGGGAGGCTCGAGAACTAAACACTCCAACTATCCAGGCTTGGTCTTGGGAGCAGAAGACAATATATTGGGCTGCATGAGGAACATGACCTGTGGGAAGGTTGTGGTGGGGTGAAGCAACCAGAGCTCCTGAGCAGAGAGGGACAGTGCTCCACTGCCACAGGGGCACATACACCCTGGCCGCTTCGCTGCAGAATCCAGGGAGGCCACTGGCAATCTTCGTGGATTTCTGTTCCAATCCGTACAGACCCTAAATCCTGGGCCTAGGGTTGTCCTCACCTTTGGCTCCACTGTCACCTTCTGAACACCCACAGTTCCAGGGAGACCTCCACAGCTGTGGGTCAGCAGCATTAAGTGCAGCTGACTGTTAAAGGCACCGCGAGCAGGCGCTAGAGCTACCGTAAAATGCAGGAGGGATGGGAGGCGATGAGAAAACCCCGCCAGAGTCCCCACACCTGCAACCCATACTTTGCTTGCACCCCGGGTGTAAGAGCACAGTCCTCTAGCCCAGTTCCTCTCTGGCAGTGGCAGCTTTGATTTCCCTGGGTTTCTTGGCACCCACACAAGAAGTGGCTGTGTACTTAACACTTCTTTACTCTTTGTCCCCATTTAGTCATAATAGAAGCCGTGTTCTCAATCTATTGTCACATTTATGATCTAGAAAGCCCTAATTCCCTGCAATAATCTTAAGTGACAATTCAAAGCTAAACGTACTTTAATGTTTTGTAATGCCTCAGAAGCAACATCTCGAAATTATGATATAGCCCTTGGAATTACTAGTCAGAGTGAAAGAGGGAGTCAACAACTTGACAATGAAATGAAAATGCAGCAAATTGATATAAGCCTGCAATGATGAGGTTCAGTAAGTTTCAGTGATGCGAATGAAAGAATGTGAAGGTGACCTTTGTCAAGTGGCCAGATGGCCCAGGCAGTGGAAAAGACATTGATCTTAGGACATGTCTTCTTTCCTACCTTCCCCTGTTCATCAGAGGGTTCAGTCTGGATCTTCTCACCTGGCTTTTATTGGTGGGCAGGACTAGATGTGCTCAGGAGAGATCAGCCCTCCAGACTGTGCAGAACAGAAGGAAATCAGAGTAGCCCTGCCCAGAAAGAACCTTCTTCTGCTCCCAGAAGCCATTCTCTGTCAATTCTGCTGTCATGGTTTATGTCGGTGGCCCCCAGGCCTCATGTATTTGCATTGTACATTTGTGACTGGTTCATTGTCTAGTGCTTGGATTGATGCTGTCAGTGCTACTTCTCCTAGGGGGTGGAGCCAGGATGTGATGTAATGGCAGGAAGAAGTTGTGTCTCTCTCTTGCCGGTTTCCACCTTGCTGTTTGCAGCCGCCACGAACTGCGGCCCCGCCATGCCACCCTGCCTTGGAGCCAACTGAGTATGGACTGAAACCTCCAAAAACTGTAAGAAATAAACCCTTCCTTTCCAAACTTTGGGCATCAGGTATCTTGTCTCAGCAACGAAGAAAAAGTAACTAAGACATCTGCTTTGGTCAGTGATCACTCTGGAACACTGGCTTGGGCATCCCCAGTTTTACTCCTCAATATCAGACGTGAACACTGAGGCTCACCGAGGTTAAGGACCCATCCAAACTAAGCTGTGTGGCCTGTATTTTAAATTAAATGTAAGTTCAAATCTTAATAACCCAGAGAACAAACAAAAAGATAAACTGGGGGAACATACTTCCTAAACAAGGCAAATGAATGTTTCACTTCCCTGATATAAAAAGGGCTTTCTGAAATTAATATGAAAGAATGTCACTCATGGGCCCCAGGGACACCTGTATGAGAGGGAGGCGCACAGAAGAACTGCTCCCCTCCACACTGCTGGACCCCCACATATTTCATAGGAGATGCAGTACCAATGCATGGCCAATAAATACATGAAAAAATATTCAACACTGGGGCCACTAAGAAATGCACATTAAAATGACTCTGAGATACCATCTTACTTCAGGGATGATGACTATCATCAAAAATCTAGTAATAGCAAATGTTGGTGGGGAGGTGGGGGGAAAGGAACACTTCTGTGTTGTTGGTGGCAATGAAAACTAGTGCAATCTTGTTGGTGGGAGCGTAGACTGGTGCAACCACTATGGAGGTCAGTGTAGAGAGTCCTCAAAAAGCTAAAAATAGAAATTCTACTTGGCCTACATTCTAGGTATCTTCCCAAAAGAATTAAATCATGTTAGAGGATACATTCATACTCATGCTTACACCAGCACAATTTATAATAGCTAGATCTTTGAAACAGCACATATATCCACCAAAAGATGAATAAGAAAAATGTATAATGGAGAATTACTCTGCCACAAAGAAAAATAAACTTAAGGAATTCATAGATATATAGTTTCAATGGGAAAAAATAATGGTAAGTGACATAAGTCAGACATATAAGCTGAAATATCACATGATTTCTCTTATAATGTATTAGAACCTCAAAATATATGTATGCAAATGAGCAAAATGGAAAACAAGAAGTGGAGACCCATTCAGATGTTTCTCTAAATTACCTATTGTTTGAAAAATATTGTAATATTATGCTAATCTCTTATTTATACTACTAGTTTCTCTTAGTTCATTGAAAAGAAAGTTGTATGCTACTACTGTTTCTTCTTTGGGAAAAAAAAAACTCTTTTTGTCAATGGCTTGTACTCTGAGGAATTACTTTGAAGATAGTGATACATAATGTATAAACTATTATTCCTCTTATTATTTTAAGAAGTTAACAGGAAAGGACTAATATCTCCAAATAGACCAAGGATATAAATAGACATTACTAGTGGCGATAAACACAAAATTAACCTTAATCATATATGGAAGAAAGATAAATCAAGACAATGCATCTTGCCTTTTACCTCTCACAATGGCAGAGGCATGTCACACACAATATTAAGGAGGCTCAGACATGGAAATGGAGAAATATTCCCAATCTTCATTTAAAGAAAATCTGCCCAGTCTCCTTCACTCCAGCTCTCCAAAACCCACAGCTGCATATGCGTACACTTTGCCCCAGGAACTCCATCTGTGTGACTTGAAACTATGAACGCCTACTCACAAGAGCAAATATTTCAGAACAAGTAAGTTGACTGCCAAGAAAAATTAATAAAACTCAACTATCTATCAGCAGAGAATATTTAATAATTGTAGTACAGCCCTGCACAACTGTTAACTGAATGAGTCATCTTTGTGCTCACTGAAATGAACCCCAGGCTACACTGCACTATTAAGCAGAAAAAAGGAATCCACAAAGCACATTCACTGTTTGGCTCTTTATTGGAAAAACCAAAGCAATACGTCTAAGGATGAGTATGTGTTTTGTATTTGTGTTTGTATACAGAAGCCTCTGGGGGAAGCATGGACTCAACAGTGCACACCACTGGATAGTGTTTTGATTCTTTCAAAACAGTTCATTGAGGAAAATAAAATATGCCCTGGGAAGGCGGTAAAAGAAATCCTAGATTTATGCCTGGTGCCATTGTGGCTGCTTCAGAGAAGCCCCGGAGCAAGCTAGTCTTTGCTGTCATGGGCATCGTTCAGGACCAGAGGCTGAGCTCAGAGAGAGACAACAACCCTGCAGCAGGGGATGGACACAGTGGAGGACAGAGCATCCATGGCAGACCAAGAAAGCCCTTTCCATTCTGCAGCACGTGAGGGGGACCGTGGTGGGCTAAGGAGAGTCCCTAACTGAATGATGTATTTCGAGGATGAAGTTGGATTTTGCTGGTGGGAGTGGAGGAAAAGTGTGTCCTGTAGGAGTGAACAGGAGCGGGTCACTGGGGACTACACAGCCACATTTCCCTGGATACCGGAAGGGCCTGTTCGTTCTCTGCTCCACGCCTTGGGTACGAACTTCATTGCATAGCAGCCCAAGCCACAGATAGATGCATGGCCGAATGGGACTGTGGGCACAAAGGAGGTGAAGACAGGTGGGTAGAGCAGAGAGGAAGCTACCTCCTCCCATGGAATCCATGGAGACCCAGCTTGGCCCAGCACCATCTCTTTAGTAACATACTTAGAGACAGGGTCACCCTGAAAACTTAGATGTAAACAGGTCAAACCCAACTTTCCCTTCATATTACCTCCAGTACCTCCACATTCCTTTCCCTGGCCCTGGGTGATCAGTACTGCTCTTGACCCTTCCTTTCCTCAGTACTCAGTCCCTATCAGTGAAAAGCTCAATGACCTTACCTTGCTTGGTGACAGATACCTCTTATGGGTAAGGACAGTTTAATACTAGAAAGGTAGACAGACCAGGGTCAAATCCTGGCTCTATCTCCGCCTGGTTAGGGAAAGGATCATCTTTGCTAGTCCCAGTCTTCTCACCTGCAAAACTAGGATCAACAGCAACCTCATCAGGTCACTGGGATGATGATAACAACTCACTGAGACCGGTCTCCAGCTCTTATATAGGGGAGAGGTGTTACGGACTAAAAACATTTCAAGATTTAGTAAAAAGATAATAGGGAAAGGAGGGTTTGCAGAGGGAGGGGAGCTTTGTACATTCCTGTGACTTCCCTGAAATTATTTACCCTGTGTTGAAGAATCATTTAAAACATCTGGGTCAAAACTGAGGGGTGGATGTGGCGGTGGAGTGGGGGAGGTGGGCAGTGAGACAAGCCAGATGCCTAATACACAGAACACAGGAGAAATCTGCATCCAAGTCCTAGCTAGCAGGTGCAGGATCACTGAGGAACTCCTCAAATTGTGTATCTCAAGTGTCAGCTTACCTTTCTTCAGATCAAAGCAGTGTCTTAAAGTGAAACTACAAAACATTTCAAAGTCCAGAAAAAGCAAAAAACTAATCTCCATGCCTGGAATGCAGGAATAATTAGTGACTTAGAAGCACTGGAGGAAGAACTTGCATTTGAAAGGTCCTGCTCTTTCCTATGAATTAGCTTTAACCCCTTTCCAGCCATTCTTAACTCTGCTGGCATTAATTCACCAAGGTTTTCCCCAACAAAAGCACACCTGTGTGGAGCTGCCCTGCTGTCTGGCCCAACTCAGCAGGACAAAATTGACTTTTTAGATAAGAAGGCACCGAGTGGTAATAAGTTGAAGATAGCAAAGCAGAGGCCGCCCTCCATGTGAGGCTGAAGAAGGAAGCAGTCACCTTCCTGTGGGAGACAGGGGTTCTGGAAGAAGTGCCCTGCTGAGCTTCATCCTGTTTTCAAATATGAGTAACATTTGCAGGTTTCTGGGTTATGAGTTCATGGCTGAGCTATCATAGCTCCTGATAACAGATCGTGGAAGATAGGTCTTTCCAAGCTCTTAACAGGTTGCTGCAGATGAGATTCATCGTAGGTCTGGGAAAACTTAAAGTTGTACCTGAAGGAGCACAAGAAATCACAATGCGCTGGGTGTTGGAAAGTGAGCAGAACCAGGAAGGGAAGAGATGCAAGGGTCCAGGAGAGTGCTTCAGATGAAGAACAAACTTTAATTCTGAAAAGGAAAGCAAAGTGAGGAAGGTTTTAAAAAGAGATGATGTGCTCTTGATTCTTGGAGCAAAAAAGTGCTCAGCCTGAGGTTTTGCAGTGCTTGTGAGGTTTAAGACGATGTTTCAAGAAAACCACTCTAGTCCCTGCAATGCGCAACAGGTGGAGAGAGATTCTAGAAAAACTGACAAGAGGAACTTCCATACAAAGGGAAAGTCACATGGAAGACACAGTTTGGGCTCTGGGCTTACCCTTCTGCAGTCTGTGTGTCCTTAGTCATTCTGTACTGACCTCAGTTTCTGACAGTAAAGATCTCTCACCTAATAGCTCATGCACTTTTCATTCACTTTGTAAACTGTCTATTAAGAAGTAGATGCTTTGCTAAACACTTTGTTAGACACTGGGGATACAACCATGAAATAAAAGATGTTTGCCTTTAAGGGCATCATAGGCTAGTAGGTGGGCCCAATCTGTAGCCCACAGGCCACTGGTTCTCTTGTTATAAAAGGTCATAATAACAAATATTAAAAGAAATATTTATTATTTATATGCATTAACTATACATTTTTATTATATAGTCTATATGCATATCAAGATACTTCTTCACTCAGTAAAGTCCAGACAAGCCAAAAGATTGCCATGTCTGGTAGAAAACATGATAAGTACTAATTTTAGTAAACCCTGATATTGCTATGATTCAATTTGCACAGGAGGAAAAACAAGAGGATAAAAACAAGAATCAGGATAAGGATGAAAATTATGATCAGTTAATGTCTTAGTTACTTTTCTCAACATTGAGGCAAAATACCCAACACCCAAAGTTAAAGGAGGAAAGTCTTATGTGGCTAATCATTTGTAGAGGTTTCAAGTCCATAGCTGACTGGATTCAAGGCAGCTCAACATTGCAGAGAACAAACAGTTTGTATTGGGCAGAAAATAGAAAACCAACTACAAGTAACTAGAAGGAAGCCTCTTTCTGTCCCTTATATTGTATCTAGGCTGCTTGGCTTAGGGCAGATAGCACTTGCACTCTTAATCCTAGCACTGCATCATGAATCAATCACACACTCTAGATCCAGCCACCTCTGAAAAAGCCCTACCTATAATCAAATGGGACTCTGGGGGGATATCTAGACACAAACCATAACAGCTAACATTAATCAAAAGCTAAGTGATGCTGATACAGCAATAGCACTACACAATTTCTGCCTCTGACTAGCTGCCTTTCGGCAGAGAAGACAAATTTATATATAATTCCAGCTTAATGTCCTAAGGGCCATGCTTAATCACTTCATGTGAGAACAATGTTTACTCCCATACCCAGTCTCGGACAAGTCAAGCTAACACTTCTGAAGGAGGAATATATACTGAGACTCGAGGTATACATAAGCTTTATCCAGGTAAAATAGAGATAGAAACAGGTTTCTGGGAAATTGTAGCACTCTATAAAATGTCTTACATGAAGGAAAGATTTTTTAAAAAGGAAAAGATTTCTGTGTGCATTTGTTACTTTTTCCCAAGTACTTATTGACTTAGAGTGTGACACAGTTGGAATACATAGCTGTGCAACACGGTAAGAAAAGGTAACAAAAATCAGAATGCTTGACGAAGAACTGAAACTTATTATTCACAGATAGCATGACTGTGTGCAGAAAATCTCAAAGCATCTATTAAGATACTCTCAAATTAATAAGTGAATTTATTGAAGTCCACAGATACAAAGTCTATTATTATATATTACAGTTTAGAAGTAACATTTTAAAAAGTTAATATCTAGAAATAGCTTTTAGAAAAGCAAGACCTCTACAATAAAATTATGAAGCATTTATAAGAAAAATTTTAAAACTTAAATAAAAAAGGATATACCATGTTCATGGTTAGGAAATTCAGTGTTTTAAAATTTTATTTTCTTCTCACATTAATTTTAAATCAATAAAAATCAGAGGTTTACTACACACAGATGCTCACAGAAGGAAAGTGCTTTAGAATAAATGCAAATAAATTAGTGCTTTAGAATAAATGCAAATAAATAAGATGCATTGTATAATTTGGGTCCCAGACACTGAAGGAGAGAGGGATCTGCATGTTCTCAGTTTAGAGTAGCATTATCTGCTATTTCATGAACATTTAAAAATACAAACTGATTCTGAAATTTACATAGAAATGCAAATGACTAGCAAAGTAATCTTCAAGATGAGGAACAAGACAAAGGGCTTCTACTACTACATACATATCAGAGTCTACTGTAAAGTTGTAACAATTAAGAACGTGATATAAGAATAAGCAAACTGACCACAGAAAGAGAATCCAGAAATATATATTCATTTAAGATCAGCTGATTTAGGACAAAATGATACTTTAGAGCACAAAGTAAAGGGTGGACTTTTCAATATATAAAGCTTGATCAACTGGATCTCCAATTACAGAAATAAATTTATGTCCAAGGTGAAAACATGCAAAACTCAATTCTAGATAGAATGTATATCCACATGTGGAAGATTTTAGAAGGAAACATAGAAGAACATCTTTACCCCTTAGAATAACCAATGATTTCTTTGCAGGAACTGATCAAAGCAGGCTCTAACTAAAACCATAGGATTAAAAATTTTAAAATGCATTGCTTGGGTCACCAAAGAACAAATCAATCAAGATTGGAGAGATGATAAAGGCAGGCCAAAGGGTAGAAACCAGGTGAGGAAAATTTGCATGGAGGGAGTTGGGGAATGCATGGGGGAAGGAGGGATCAATTTTGAGATGGAAGGAAAACCTAAAGCAGGCAAGCTGAGAAAAGTGGGGGAAAAAAGTAAGATGTTTAGGATTTGTTTCATGGAGCAAAAAAGTACCTGGCCTGAATTTCTAAAGCTTAGTATGGAAATCCAGTTCCACAGCACTGGATGGGTAGAGACAGGAAAAGCACCATGAATAGAGTGAGCTTCCAGGCAAAGAGATGCACACTAGACCTTTGTATGTTACTTACCTGCCTTTAGGCTTACAGCTCTGCAATGCAAGTGTGTACGTAGATGAGGAGCTCAGTTTTGGTCACTGGGACATTCAATGGATCCTGCATAATAAAGGCTGCCCCTCAAATTAAACACTTCACTAACTGCCCTTGTGGAAGGGAAATGTCAGAGGTTTACATAGATGCTCACAGAAGGAAAGTGCTTTAGAATAAATGCAAATAAATTGCAATAAGATACATTGTATAATGTGGGTCCCAGACGCTGAAGTGGAGAGGGATCTGCATGTTCTCAGGTTAGAGTAGCATTATCTGCTAAAGGTTTTTGGAGGAGAGGTGCTTTGAGTCATATTGTGAAGGAAGCACTTATTTTACAAAATAGTATGTTATATCTTCTAGCTGCCTTCTGAGCAGTTTCCTGGGAGGAAATTGGTCATAACAACTGCAAGAGATGGATCGAACTGCTTAATTGAACCAAACTAAAATATGCAAATGAGTTAGTCTCTCCAGTGTTCTAGTGCTTACTGATTTCTCACTTAAACTTGCATTTGCTCTGTCACTTGAAAATAAAACCCAAATCAAGTGATAGATTGCTTCTTGAGGACAATGATGGGAACGAGTGCATTGCCTGAGTTTCTCTCAATGTACCTACTTGAATTTTAATCTTCACCACCTGGCATAGTTAGGCATCTTTGGCAGCCAAGTAAAAGAGGCTCAATAACTCTAGATGCCAGTCTTTCTGCAGCTCTTGAGGTTGCCAGGAAAAAAACATCAGGTCATGCAGCTGCTGGGGAGCATACCAGAAGTGATGGATTTTCCCGCACCCTGTTCTCCTATAAGAAGTGAATTGTCTCTAATACTACAGGCAGTCAGACAGGATTAGGCCCTCAAAGAAAATGGCACAGAGGATCAGATGTCTGGTGAGGAGGACATTGCAGGACAAGGAAGCAAACACGGCTTGCACTAAATTACAAAGCTGGAAGGTCAGATGAACTGAAGCGTAGCCAGGAGTGATGCTGCAGAGGTACACAGGCCAAGGACATTAAGAGAAGTTCCTGTGATACCATGGCATGACCTTTCCTCATCCTGCAGGAGCTGTGGGCTCCACGAAGGCCTAGAACCCAACAGATGTGTTTGAATTGTGTCAGTAGCAGAGCAGAGACCAGAAGATACACGTGCAGCAGAGTAGTAAGAAAGCCCCAGGCAACAGTGGGGCGACAGTGCAGCTGACCAGGGACAGGAAGGGCGGCTGAACTCACCATGAGGAGCCCACAACCCACCAGCCTTCAAAGCACCAGCAGTTCCCTCTGCTGGAAGCAAGCTGAAAGGAATCAGCCGCATCCCTGCCATCAAAGCCGTCTGGAATAGCGATTAATAGTGACTTCTAAGATAACAATAAGCAATATATTTATTAGTGTTAATTGCCTACTAATTTTTTGAAATTCTGTATCATTTCTATCCTTTTTTGTTTTTTTAAAATAAAAAATGCATATTTAAAAAACTCTCCATGATGAATGAAACCATTGTGTGCTGCAAATAAGTACTAATAAAAATATTTTTTTAATTCTAAAAACTCATGGGTTAATGAATTAAACTGGCTTCAGGTTCCAAAACTAGTCACACCCCTCTGTTCAGAGCTGCGTGACACACAGATTTTACCTCCCTGAGCTTCAGTTTTCCCATTCATTACAGTTGGGCTAGTAGTGTCCTCAGAGAATGTGCTGCATAAGCTAACATACAGGAAGCACCAAGCATAGTCCCAGGCACAAAGTAAGTGTTCAATAATTAGCCTTTCTTGGTATTCTGGCCCATACTACGGAAAAGCAACTGGCCTACAGCTGACCAGGAAGAAGCTGCTATCATCTGGCATAGTGCAGCCAATGTGAGCTCTCTGTGAAGGTCCCGTGACTTGCATACCTCAAACCCATCATCTGTTGTCTCGTGCCCTCCCGTGGTTGAGTTTCACATAAAACAACCAGACACTTTTGTACAATGTTGCACGCTGGAAAACATCCTCTCTCACCCCTTTAGGAACCACAGCACTCCCCCACACACTCCTATTTATTCATTTGTCTATCCATCCGTGTCCATCTTCTTGTCGCAGGCCCATGTGGCCTTCTGATGCTGGTGGACCTTCTGAAATACTGCTGAGAAATCAATCCTGAAAGCCCAGCTCTGCACAAGGCCCTCAGTAATGAGCTGCCTCATGCCAGGAAAATGCCATCTCAAGTGCTCATTGATTCTGCATGCTCTGCTCTGCACCCGGCCCAGCTTTGCAGCGAGGAGCTAATGATTGCTTAAAGGTGAGCTGACCCCAGATGCTCTCAGGGCCCTAGCAAGGGGCCCCCTGGTGACAGAAAAGGTTGAGAAATGAACACATGCTGGGCAGCTGTGGTCACTCTGCCAGCATCCCTAGCGCAGGCAGCTGTGTTTCTGTCCCACAGGGTTTTGGGGGAGCAGCGGCATCTGTACCTGCTTAGCAGTGGCCAGCATGTGGGCTTGCCAGCCTGCGACAGGCCACTCAGCAGGCTGGCATTTGAACTGTAAACAGCCATTTGACAGATGACAGGATTTGCTAGAGCTGAGTCAGAAAGAAAACAGTGGGGCTGAGACCTACCGAGGAGAGATTCTCACAGCAAGAAGCTGACGAAATTGGGCCTGGACATGACAGGAAGCCAGAGACGTGTGTTCAGAAGAGATGAACAGGGAGCTGTCTCTGTGACAGCTGGGAATTGTCCGCGGACTGAATCTGCTCAGCACTTTAACACGCTAACTGCTGCCTCCAACAGGACCAACTCTGCTGACCACTCTTAGAAACTGATTTCAAAGAGCAGCTGTTTTATTATTTTTGTTGTTGCTATGATTTTATTCTCAATGTAATTACAACAAATGCTGAAAATCAAAATTAAAAAATGCATCGTTGTTAGCAAATGACTTTAACTTTTTCTTTTTAAATAATGGGTAATTTTTTTTTAAATTGCCCCTTAAATCACTGATGTTTCGGTGGCGGTGGTTGTGCAGATTTAATTGCATGGCACTGTATATCATATTTTCTTTCTCTAGAGGTTTCATTATAGGCCTGAAACCAGAGAATTGCTCTGCCACCTCTTGCCTTCTCTTCCAGCTATTTCTGGTTTTTAATAATTATTCATTAATTGCACACTATGATAAGATCCTCACTGTTTTGAAACATTTTCCCTCTGGCCTCCATACTATTAAAGACCCTGATTGCCTGCCAAGAGCGTAAAATTAAAAATCAAAGCGCTACCTCTGAAAGGTTTAATACGTGCCATATTGAAAGAGTTTCTGCAGCTCACAGCCATTTTATTGCATCAGCAGCTCGAGGGAAAGTGCAGCTCTGTGTTGGAATTGTTCTCTTTTGAAGCATAAGTCAACAGGACCAGCATTGGGGGAATTATCCTCACAGATGTTATCTCCTTTGGATGGGCAACTTGTTCCCCAGATAAAATTTGCCTCTTGCTGATGTCAGATCTCAAGGATACCTTTAGAATGCAGAAGGGAACCTCCCCCAGGTTCTGTGAATTATATGGGCTAGCATCAATTTAAAAGGGCAGGTCCCCCTTAGAGTGGCCCGCAGGGTCATTATAAATAGAATCCCAGGCATTTTCTTGCAAAGCCTAGAGCTATCCCACCTTCTCTCCCCCTCTAACTCTGGATTTCATATTTCTTAAGGGCAGAGCAAGAGACTGACTTTATGGTCAATCCAATAAACTTTACATAGGGGTTCATTCAGTACAGGACAAATGAATGAATATAGAAACTTAGCCAAGGGCTGGAAAAAGAACAAACTAGAATTTCTTTAAAACAGAACAAAAACCCTGACATCTTGCAAATTTTGCAATTACTGTCACCTACTGAAATATACAGCCCACAAGCAAGCTAATACTTAAGATCTAAAATGGTACTCAAATTATCTTTTCATGTGGATGCTCCTGTTTCCTTTTCATTATGGAAGTGCTCTGATCCACATCATCCCCAGCCTTTTAATAAGTTTCTCAAACTAAAGAGTTAGTGGAGAAAATATGCACCCGGACCAAAGCTAAGTGCCACCAGATTGTCGTTACCTAATGGTGACAAACCTCTGTCTTGGGAAGACGGTAGAGGGTTTTCTGCCCTTGGCTCTCTTCTGTACTCACTGCTACCTTCTTGGTTATAGGGAGATTCACAAAAATTGGGCTCCCAGGAATGACTGTGTGGTACAACAAGATTGCTTTGGATAAGCAAAGAACAGGGACAGGGTAGGAACAATTTAGGTCACAATAATGGAGATGCAGAACAATAAACTACTCATCAAATACCTTTTATAAAATTTGAACTGTTCAAAGTTCAATTAGAAAAAACACAAATTGTGGCACTTGAGACCCCTACAGTCTGCTCCCATAAAATTCTCTGCTGGCCAACACGACCACTCTACCGGAAACAGGTCACTGAGCTGTGAACCAGTGTGGTCACGTTTCCTTTCTATGGCTTTGCTCTTAGCTCTCCTCCTCTACAAGTACCCTTTCCACTTAGTTGTACTTCCTGCGTGGTCGTCTTGTTTTTCACTTTATGTGGCTGTTAACAATCTTTCTCTGACTCAACTGCAAAGACCTTGAAAACAAAGCCCACCTTTCAGGGATCCCTCATGCTCCTCACGCTGAGAAGCATGGCAGCTGGGATCCAGGAGGACCTACTGACAATCCCTCCACTTCGAACCTTGTTGCTGTGTCTTCACTTTGGAAGTCTGAAGGAGTAGACACATCCTGTGGGCGCATGGAAGTCGTCAACACCCAGGAATGTGGGGTTCACATGGAATAGGCACTATATGAACTCACTGAGTCAGTATGTGGTAGCCCTAAAAACACTGCATTTGAATTGTTATTGCTGCCTAATAAATCATTCCAAAACTCAGCAACTTAGCACAAAACCATTTTAATTTTCTGCCTCTTGTTTGTGTAGATGAACTGGGCTCAGCTTGGTGGTTCTTAGGATGTATGTGCTGGTAGCTGAAGCTGCCTCCTCTGGCCTGTGGACCAGGCTGTGAAGTTCCAGACAGTGCCCTCTCAGGTCCTGCACCTCAGTGGGCATGGCCAGAAGGCTACACTCCACTGGGGTGCTGGGAGGGTGAGACACGGTCTCTTCAGCTTTTGGAAGCCCCCAGCCTCTCTCTTCTCGTGGAGCCCACTCCCATGACCTTCTGAACAGTGTGCCCAGATGCTTTACTGTATAAAGTTTCTCAGGGAACTAAGAAATCACAAAAGTGGAAACTGCCAAGTTTTCTCAAGATGTAAGGCCAAGACGGACATGGAATCATTGCTGCTTCCTCCTGTTGGTTAAACGGTATTACCAACCTGGCCTACATTTGTGAAAGAGGAACTGCACACAGCATGAAAACTCAGAGCCGGCTTAACAATATGAAAATGTCTGTGACTGCATTAATGAGAGTCACAAGTGAGCAAGGCATTAAATTTCAATGAGAACTTAATGGAAATATATGATTTTGAAAACTCCACCCAAGTTCTTAACATTCCTAAAACCTATGCCATGAGTTCCTATGAGCCAAAAGAATGCAGACTGTAGCCCCTTGAGTAAAGAGCTGGGACACTATTAAGAATATTGGCGTGGCAGAGCACATCCAGGTTGCTTAGTCTGGGGTCACAAACACCAGGGCATCCTGAGCCAGGTGCTGGAGAAGGGTGAGGGGCGAAGCAGCATGGAGGGCTTTAGCTGAAGGCTCAGTGAGATAGAAAGCACCGGCCTCACCTGGAGCACAGGAGTTTCTCTCCTGTCTTGTGTTCCTAGTGGGAGGTGGGGGTGCTCATGGGGTCCCCACATGATAGAAAGGTCTGCTGTGCTACGCTAAAGGCACCAGTCCCAGGTCAAAAAGTCTAAGGCTTTGGTTTTTCTTGGTCACCACTCTGGAGGTACGCACCAGACCCTTAACCCCACCCATGATTCCTCATGGGCTGCCTTTGTCAGCAGCAGCCCCTTTGCTGGAGAAACACGCACAGAACAGGACAGAAAGAAAGCGTGCCTGTACACCTCCCCTGTGGCCAGCCCCCACACCATCCCCAAAACACACAAGGAGCCTAATGATTCTGTTTTACCCTGCCTAACCTGACAAGCCCACCTTTGGACTCCAGAACTTTCACTCTGCAGATTTATGAAGTTTGTCTCACTCTCCCAGTCTGTGCTGAACACCTACTTCCTCCTAACCTCTGTCCACCCCAAGCAACACAACACCATACCCCCAGACAGCCGTCTGACTGGGCTGCTGTCTCCTCAAACAGTTATCTTTAAAAACAGGTCTCAGCTTGACATGTAGGGCAGTAGTAAAGCATTTCCTTAGACTGTGGGAGGCCTGGGGTTAATCTTCAGCATGGTAAGTTTAAAAAAAAATCAAAGAGGCATTGCCAAAGGATGAAGAATGTATCCTTAGTCATGGGATTTCAGAAACTGTGGCACACAGGTTGGTCTCATCCAACACAAGTGCCTGCCCAGTGGCCCTTGCATAGAACTTGTCATACACAAAGCCTCAACCTTAAAGACTTGCTTCTGACTAAGCACTTAACTTTGTACACTAGGAGCTCACCCTCACTGTAAGTCTAAAGATACATATACTCATTTGACCAGTGGGGAAATGGGGAAACGGAGGCCCAGAGAGAGAGGTTCAATAACTCACCTATTTTCACAGAGCCATTGATCACACTAACCAGGACTCCACCTTTCCTCTGTGGGACTAGAACAGTTTTCATTCTGTGTTATGCTTTGATCATGACTTTTGCAGTTCCTTATCCAAGAACAGAGGAAGCTGGGAGAAAAAGTGACAAGACCCTCCTTCTGGCCTGTTTTTTCTCCAGTCCCTCCCTAACCCCTCTCAGCCTTCCAGCTGAGGCTGTGCGTTCCCAGGCGGGGAAGGCCACACCTGGGCCCTCCTGCCATAGCTTTGGGTGGCAAACCCACTGAATGGGAGTGGCCGAATGAATATGTTTAACAGAAGACAAGTCAGTATCTCAGTTTACCTCTAACAAAATTCAATTTCAATTGGAGAACCATCCCCCTTTGGCCTCTGCTATCCTGCCCTTATGCCTCTCTGATTTAAATGTATGCAGCTGGAATCTTGCACCCCTCAGGAATTCCTAGTGTGGAACAAGGAACCTCTGGATTCACTAACTCTCACAGCCTTCCACAGCGTCAGTCCTCTCCTATCAACACTGGATAAAAGACTTATTTTAAAAACTACACAGTGTGGAGGGAAAGGGCAGCCTCTGAGTTCCTGTGGGTATCTGTCTTCCTTAGTATACCCGACATCATTTTCCCAGGCCAGTGACAAGGAGGCACAGACAGCGAAAGGGCAGGCCTCAGTTCCTGGGCCTTTGGAAGGAGCAGAGGTGCTCCTGGGACTTCCCGGGAGACACTCATTTGGGCTGTGCTAAAGAGAACTGGGCCGCCAGCCAGACTGAGGGCTCAGGTCAGTATCCCCGGGACAGACTCATTCCCTACCTTTGGCTTTGTTCCTAGGATTCCTCCTCACCTGGGGTGTCTTCTTGCCTCCTCTTACTCCACCTCACAACCCCCTTTTTAAAACCTCTTTCTGATAGTGTCTTTTCTGCACAGCTCTGTGTCCGCCTCATCCTGACAATTCACATACTAACAGCCTGATGGTCACAGGCACAAGGGCTGCTCTCAGGCTGCCCAGGACCATGTCCCAGCTCTGCCATTTGTCAATTGTGCAACCTTGGGAAACTTTTTTCCTAAGGTTTATTTGCTGTCTCTGAATGTCCCCAACAGAAAAATGAAGCAAACACTACCTGCATAGTGTATACATTATAAAGATGGAATAATTAACATGGAAAGTGCTTAAGACAATGGCTGCCACCTGATAAATGTTCAACAACTCTTCATTATTATGTAACTTCATTACTTGCCTTCCCTACTCAACCATTTATCTTTGGCTTCAGCCACATTAAGCTGTTTCCCATTTTCTAAGCACCATGCATTTTACAAGTCTTTTCTCACTGCCCAAAATTCTTTTCTGCTGCTTCCTACCTAGAAAACTTCTATTCATCTGCAAAGTCAATTCAAATGTCCTTTGCTCTGCTCAAGCAGTCCAGATAGAATGACCAGGCCCTTCCCTGTACATTCATAGAACTTTATATATAGCCTCGTACATTAGAGGCATGTACCCTTCTGCTTTACAGTTAGCTGGTTAAAAGTCTATCTCTGCCCTCAGAGTGCAGACCTTTCAAGAGACAGCTGTATTTGTCTTTATGTCTGGCTCCAAGCTTGGAGCTATGTGCTGGGTTTAATTGGATCCTTCTGTGTAGGAGTTGCATTCTCTCCCCAGGCCCATTGGCTCAGCTTCTTATGATGCCAAGGCCAGTAGCTTTTATGCCTTCATACCTCAGAACTCAAAGGGGTTTTTTGGAAGGTGATAATGAATGGCCTCAACAACCGCAGCATCTGATAGGCAGTTTTTAGCATTACAGTAGTTCAAACGAAGACATCACCTTTATTTAAAAAAAAAAAAAATCGGCCTAGCAAGGGCCTCTGGAGCATCTATCCTGTGCCCAGATATGGGCCACCTGCTATAGGAGAAGAGCAAGGGTGGCAAATAATGACATCAGTGCTCTGATCAAGGAGTGCACAGAACTGAGAGCCAGAGGGCAAGGCCTTGCCTGACCTTCTTACACGCGATTTTATCTCTCACATACATGGGAGATCCTGAGGCTCAGAGGAAAGGCAAAATCACACATGCTACAGAGCTGGCATGGTGGGGCTATGGATGCAAACTGAGAATATGACTTGGGTAGAGAAAAGTTTCCAGCAGCAAGACCTAGCCTGTGTTTTGAAGCAGATGCACACATAACGACATAGCACAGACACACGTGCACATACCAGTGTGCACATACCCCTCAGCCCCCTCCATCACCCAGGCCTATCACTGCAACCAATACCAGGCACTGTTTAAAAAGAGGCCTAAATACAACGGTGACTTTTCTGTCTTAGCATGAAGCTGTGGCTTTGGGGGAAGGCTGGGGACATTTGAAAAAAAAAATTAGTTGAGAAGAATGTCAACATTTCCCACTTTTGATGAATTGCTCTTGACTTCAGTAATCCATTTCACACAAGTCTGTCCACAAATGCACCTCTTTGTGATGACCTTTTGATAGAGCTTCTGCTGAGCTAATAGAAGCCTCCCCGGACGCAAACCAGCATGGGTAACTCAGTGCAGGGAGGCTCAACTGTGAAGCAGACAGCAACATAAAGGACATCAATGGACAGACACACCCATGGTTTAGGAAGATGATTTCTCCACATACCTTATCCATGGCTAGGTGTGGTATTATTAAGAATAACTTCAGATGCCACTTCCTTAAGGCGGTCTCCCCCAGGTCTTGCACAGCTTGGCAAAGAAGAATGGAGGTGGACTCCAACCTTGGCTCTTCCACCCAAATTGGACTCACTGGAAGGCCCTGAGTGCACAAGTACACATGGTGGCCCTGTAGCCTCCAAGCCACTGGCAACCCGAAGGAGGAGGGCAGGCAAGTTACCAACTCCCTCAGTACACTGCTGTTAGGGTTAAGCCACTGTAAGGCACGGTCTCTGACTTTTATTTCCTATAAATAATTACTTCGTTCACATCTCAGTGACAAAATAGCAAAGCTGGAAGGGACCTCAGGCACTTTTGTTTTTCCAGGCATGGATGGAAAGATGGCTAAGGGATGAAGTATCTTTTCTAGTGCCTATGACCGTACTACAGATTGTGACACTGAGACTGGAATCCAAGTGCTCAAGGAATGGGCTATAAATTCCAAGCAAAGAAAAGTTCTCTCTTCAGCTATAGATGTCACCTCTAGCCACTGTCATTTGCCTCAAAAATTCTGCAAAAAAAAGAAAAGGTCTCTCTCCCAGAAAAGCACATCAAACAAACATTTCTCCATGTTCTTCTGATCACGGGTCAACAGAAACACTTTGACATATAAAGGAAAGATAGATCTTTTTCAGCAGTTTCGTTTCTAAGTTCCTATAAGGGACAAAATGTGTAACCTCCTTGGGAAGCCTGTTATAAATACAGTCGTCTCATGTTTGGCACCTCTGCCCCACCAGGAATCTCCTCCTCCTCCCCCCACTCTCATTACAGCTGTGCCTTTGAAGGACTCATGTTTGAAAGGAGAGCTCATCCACTCTCCACATATGCCA
This sequence comes from Dolichotis patagonum, assembly GCA_004027295.1. Taxonomy (NCBI): domain Eukaryota; kingdom Metazoa; phylum Chordata; class Mammalia; order Rodentia; family Caviidae; genus Dolichotis; species Dolichotis patagonum. The sequence continues at coordinate 8,798 of PVJX010013399.1, read as the reverse complement.
TTATATGTAGTCATGCAAATAGTTTGAGATCATCCCTCAGGGGCTCCCCTCACCTGACCTTAATGTTTCTTCATTTCTGTTGGCCCACTCAGGGGGCCCAAGGGACATTTTTGTGGGTGAGGTCCCAAGGTTAAAGAACACATATGTGCAAGACATCAGTAACAACAGCAGGCAGCATGGAGCAGAGCAGACAGCCAGAATGCAAGAGAAGCCACCTGTGTCTTTACTGTGTAATTCTTACACAGGTTATCTCATATTTACATTCTTACGGGGTGCTGTAACCAGCACATGCATGTTTACTTGTGCTAAGTCATGGTTACATCACTGAATCCCACTGTGTGCCTGCACTGTACAAGCGGGGTCGTGTCCGCAGGTGTCCTTCAATGCCCTGAACTTTGAAGCCCTCTGAATGGTTCTCCACAACTTCCCGGCATACCCATTTCCAGCATCCAGTCCCTTATTTTTCTGTACCTGGATGCTACTTCTGAACGCAGTCTGTGCCAATGACATTCTCAGTTGCTTGAAGACTTGGATCTCGTGTAACGTTACTGGATTTTCTACAGAAGTACAGTGCTGATTATATAAGATCACAGGGCCCTACGCTAGTAATGGCAAAACTTGTAGGGTTTTCAGTGATGCAAACAGCCCACTGCAGCACACCACCAGCCTAGATTCTCTAGCTTGGAAGGGACTACTGTGGGCTGAATGTCCCCACCAAAGCTCATGTTGAAATGTCATCTCCACTGTGGCAGTTGAACACATTCTCTATGAGCCATAATTCTTATGTCTCACTGCAGGGCTGCGTTTTAAGCCAGCAGGAACATACTAAGAGTGTGGGAACTTAATCTGACTGTGGTATTCAGAATCTTTGGGAAGTAATTGATGTTAGGTGAGGCCATAGGGTAGGGCTTAAAGCCAACAGGCCTATGACTTTAGAGGGAAAGGGGAGACACCTGAGCTAGGACACATGTTCTGATATCATCAGATCCTGCGCTGCCTACCAACTCTACAAAGCCCTCATCAAGGACCTCACCAGATGGGGCAGCCCAATCTTTAACTTCCTGGCCTTTGAGTCAAATAAACATTTATTCTTTATAAATTATTCAGTCTATGGTGTTCAGTCAAGGTTACAGAAAACAGACCTACAGAAATACTGGCCCAAGGCTCTCAAATGCTGGCTTGGATTAACATTCCCCATGAAGGCTGTTTGACACTCTCCACCCCCATAAAGCCATGGTAATCTTCCCTGTGTGGAACTCCAATTTCCAGGCTTGCTGCTGGATACTGATACTCACAGAATTTAGCTTTCTAACTCCTCAGAAGAAAAGCCTGATCTTCCCATGGCTCATATTTGGGGTGCCAAAGCTGAACCCCAGAGTGCTACAACTCAGCTGTTCTGGCCTGTCTATGAACTTTCTACCATATCCATGTCCTTAATTCTGACTCACACTGGAATTTGAAACCTTTTTTTTTAAATCTCCATCTCAGACCAGCTCCATCAGAAATGTTGGAGCTATTCATTCTTGTAATATAATTTCCATAATTTTTATAATATTATCTTTTGACTTAGGTTCCCTTATCAGAAACTTTTTAGCTAATTTACAAAGGGTTTTTGAAGCTGTACAGCAAATCCCTATCTCTTTTTAGTGTCTGGAAAGGTCTCTACACTCAGGATTTCCAATGTTTCCTTTGTAAAACCTATTTACTTTGTGGTACTGGGAATTGAATCCAGAGCCTTTGCACTGACCTATATCCCCAGTCCCTTTTTAGTTTTTGACAGGGCATCTCTAAGTCAATATACTTCCAAAGCTTAGCTTGAAGAGTATTTCTTGGTCTATTTTCCTCTTTACCTGGTAAGTGCTAGCGATTTCAGAGTCTACTGAGAAAATGCTTGGTTTTTTTTTCTAGGATGATCTCAAGTGAAGCAAATATCTTTACTTTTTACCCTTTTGAGAGCTGAAAAATAAGGGCCTGCTCTGTGTACTCTTCTGGCCCCAGTTCTGTTCCATCGTACTTGGTAAAGTGATATACTGCTGAAATCCAGAGCAGGACAAAGCTCAGAAGAAAGAAGAGGTCTACAAAGTGATACAGAGTTCAAGCTGTTCTTGTTGCCCTGGAAGGAACCTCTGGATTTATCCCCTCTCATAGCCTGAGCTCGACCAAGCCAGCTTTCCACTTGGGTGTCTGGAAACTAGAGGTTTGAATCCCTGGCTGTGCCTTAGCTGTTTCAGCATTTGGGTCTGATGTTGGTTAAGGCCAAGAATGCAGAGTTTCTCTGGTCCCATGCCTACTGTTGTTCTGCCCAGCGCCTGGTCCCATATCACCTTTATTTTTGATCTGAACTTGTAACAACCTTGAAGGAAGGACACAGGTCACAGGAGCCACACCAGGAACTGACACAAAGAGAAATGCACTCCACCAAAGCCAGACTGAAGCATATCAACTGACCCACCTAGATAACCTTAATAAGCCATAGCACTGTAAAACTGACTCTGCACAGGGGACTTCACTGGTTTCTCATTGTAAAGCTAGGCTCTATTTGAGAATCCACTGGGAGCTAAAAAACAAAAACAAAAAACCAGTTACATCTGAGTTCTATTCCCAGTGACCCTGATTTAATTGGCTAAGGGTTTAGTTTGGTCATGAGGATATTTTTAAGACTTCTCAGGTGATATAATGTTCCTAACCAAGACTGAGAAGCATTGAAACAAATACTGCAAAAACAGAAACCAAAGCAGAGCTGAAGAGAATTCAAACAGAAATTCATATTGAGAATAAAATGAAAAAAAGGGAAGTTGAGACAGGCACACACTAGGCAGGAAGGAGAAGGGGACTGAGAGACAGAGACCAGGTTGATGGTGATCACACAGGTAGATGGGAGATAGAAGAGGGAGGACGTTATGAAAGAGGAAACAAAGCAGAAGAGATTCTGATAGCAGAGAAGAAAAAAAAACAATATTTATTGACAGTTTTTTATGTGCCAGGCCTCTCTGCTGGGTACTTTACGAAGCAGGGGGACAAGAAAAGAAGAGGGGTGCTACAGTTTGAATCAGACTGTTTCCTAGAGGCCAATGTGCTAGCAGTGAGGTTTCCAGTTGGCATTATTGGGGGTTCAGGGTGGCAGAGCCATTAGGAGGTAGAATCATGCTCCTGAAGGGGACTGTGGGATCCTGGTCTCTTCCTCTTTCTTACCTTACTTCTTTGGAGAAGGAACTTCTTTCTCCAGACTTCTACCATGATGTCCTACCCCAGGCCCAAAGTATTAAAGCCAAACAGCCATGGACTAAAACTCCAAAGATATGAGCCAAAATAAACCTTTCCTCTTTGCATGTGAGTTATCTTAGGTATTTGTTACAGTAATAAGAAGCTAATACAAGGAGTAAGGCAAACAAAGTCCCTAGACATTGGCAGCAGAGAAAAGGAATTTCATAGCAAAAGGTAAAACAATTGAGCAAACACATGTAACCTGTCCCGAAGAGCTCAGTCAATAGCACTTTGTAATCAATTTAAATAAAGTCTCAAGGAGGGCAATAAACTCAGGTTTTTCATTAAGCCTGATTTGGTCTTTTTCTTGGCTCATGCAGTTAGTCTCTAGTGCCTTGAAGACATTCTTCCTTGCAGTGTGCTAGGGAACAGACCAGCCTGGAGAGCAAACAGAGCTCCCCAAGCCCAAAAGGAATTGCTTCTTCAGAGACATGGGAAAAGTGGCAGCTGTAAAAAGCCCCGAATTAACAGAGGCATCCTAAAAACAAACTCTGCCCAATAGCACCACTTTTTTTCCTTCTCTGAAAACAAAGAAGGGGCTGCCAAGGGAGCCCAAGAGCATGATTATAATTAAAGTTTCCTTAGCATTTTCATTAGAAACCTGTTCCAGTGGCTTAGCCCTCTGCAGTAAAACTGGAGCTGCTGTGCTGGCCCAGGGTCTCAGTAGGAGACAAACCTAAGAAACTAGCTTTGATCAGAACAGTGTATCACATGTTGTGATGACTGATCCATGATAAGGAACATTCTCCCCAAACATAAAGGATTATTTCATAAATATATGCAATAGTATATGCATAAATATATGCAATGAGTCACCTGTTCCTAAAGAAAAGGATTGGAACCCACACTTAGCAGGAGGTGCACTTGGAGTAAATTTGGCAGGGAGTAGTGATGTAATCCTCCAGTCAGGAGCCTGGTAATCCAGAACAGGGACCTGCAGCTTTATGGAAACATAGGGGACACCTCTCCGACTTAAAAACCACACATAGACCCTGTAGAGTGGGGTATGAATTAACCATACAGATATGTGCTACGGTATTGCCACCCACTTGGCTAGTCCTAATACCATTCAGATAACAAGTAAAAAGCCACCTCTGAGTACCTAAGGCCACCACCAGTAATTACAGCCTTCATTCTGGCAGGCAATGTGCCAAGCATGGCAAGTATTTTACAGATATTCCACTGTTTAACCCTCAGATCAACCCTAAGAGGTAAGTACTATGAAGCTCACTGAGTAAGTGGCACATCTGGAGTTACTAGTTACCCTTCCCGCAGTGCCTGTTACTGGAGACCCCTGCAGGCGACTTCAGTCTCCTGCCTGGTTACAACACATGGCAGGAAAGGAAAGAAAGAGCAAGAGACAAAGTAGGGGGTGCATAGCAGGGATCTGGGACCACCAGTTGCTCTCTAGGAGCAAAAGGCCCCAATCTCCCGCTAGCTAGCACCTTATTAGCCAGTGCAGGGGAAGGGATAGGTGGGTCTCCTAAAACAGCATAGAGGCAATGGTAGAATAGGAAAGTTGAACATCACAAAGGAAACTAGCCAAGATCCATCCCCACACCTGGGTAACTAATCTCATTGACCAAGAGGAAGGTGATTTCCTGATTTCCACATTCCAAAACCAGCCCACGAGACAGGTAGGGTGAGGAAAACCTAGAACACACTATATCAATTTACAATTCCTAGTCCCCAGTAGGGAGTGAAACCTCATCTGACCCACTGACTTCACAGTCTACCATTCTGTCCTACCTGCAAAACCTCGTTGACCCTCCACCTCCACCTCTCACTCCCTCTAGAGTGAAGGTGAAAACTAATGTTTTTATAGATTATTCATAAGATACTCTGTACCCAGAGCCAAAAGTGTTTGAATTGGTTTGGATGGGAGGGAGCAGAGAGATTTAAGTGATCTGAATAACTGTTTCAATTCAGTGCTATTAAATATTTAGTGAACATTTACTATGTGCCAATTTCTATACTCAGAGGGGTAGGAAAAAAACTTCTAGACGGAACCAAGCAAAATTAGTTCTGTTTCTCTGAGCTCTCTTGATATCCCTGTTCTGAACATTTTACTACTTAGGAAGCCATATCTATATATCTATATCTGTATCTATATCTACAGACACATACCTAAGCATACATGTGCAAACACATGTACCCACACAATAGTATTACAAGACCCTTTTGGAACTTAGGGATAATTATAGCCAAAAGGGACCTAGGATATCATCAAATCCAACATTGATGTTTTAGAAATTGTGTCAAACAGCCCCCAGGGACTGGAAAGGCTTGCCTGGATCACCCAATCCCAGCTCCCATCCCTGATTACAGGCAGTCTGAAGACAGCATGGCTTAATATAGAATGTCCCCAGTGACATGGCAGAAAATGATAGTCTATCTTCTGATTGCTAGCTGTCATTTGTCATTATTATGAGAATCAACCCAGAGATTATATGTGAATCTATGACTAAGGAGTTTGAGAACCCTCAGACTTCCCACCAGGGTGACTAGCAGATGTGTCAGGGAGGCAGGATGGGAGAGGTGATGTGAGGGTATTCACAACACCTACCACTATTTGCTTTCTTTTTTGCCCTTTTCTCTCTTTGGAATCTCCTAACCCTAAACCCTAGTCTTGAAAACTTCCCTTTTTTATGACTTACAGATTACAGTTTAGTGCTTAGTTAGCAGTTAGACTTCAAACAGTCTCAAACAGAAGGGGAACAAACAAGTTTATCTTAAACTATCTCAAGTTTATCTGCCTGGTGCCCACATTCTGTGTGCCAGTTAGCCAGATGTGTAAGACGGTCTTGTAACATTCCAAAGTAATGATAGTGCTGTCAAAAGGTGGTATCCGTGGTAAACTTCACCCCCCCCCGACCTTATAAAATCATATAGGGGTATGTAAGAAAAGAGAACAAAAAAATCGGAGCCAGCCAGCTAACAGTCAGCAGTTTCAATGGCCTAAGCTGACTGACCACTGCAATTTTAATAAACCTCACTTGTTTCTCCAATCTCAGTGTCCCCTGGGTAAATTTCTTAAGCACACCATAACAATGCCTTTCTAGATAATGACTAGAAATGGCCTTCTGGACACAAGTGTAGAAGCTTTGACACAAAGAGCCAGAGAATATGCCCATCCTCCAGCGTGACAAGACCCTAGGACCTGGGGACTCAAGTATATCTGTCTGTTTCCTGTGGTCTTAATTTTCTGGCCCTGAAGACCAGTACTATTCCCCAACTGCCTACTTGCATTTCTTCTCATACATCCAAACACAGGTCCAGGGCCCCAGCCTGAGGCCTTCCCTTCCCTCGCCATCTCAATTCACAGTGATTCCATCCACCTATTCATTCAGGTCCAAAATTCAGGCATTTTCTGTGTGTAATAAATGGTTTCAGTGGTGTTTGTCTTTAGTTTCTGGGAGTTAGCCTACAAGTGTTTGGGATCTCTGAAGTGATAGGAATGTCTTTAAGGTTAGGCCCCTCAAACCATGCATGATAGCTTGTGCTAATGAAGAGACATGTGGTTGGTCTCTAGATAATTTTTGCTTAAAAAATAAGTTGGTATAGATCTTACTACACTTGAAAGACTTGGCCATGTGATTAGAGGGTTGGGACTTTGTGCCAGTCTGAACCTAGGATGGAGAGGAACTGAGTCATGTGGGCAGTGATTCAACTGATCAAACTATGTAATAAAACACCAGTAAGCACTCCGGACACTGGTACTCTGGAAGCATCCCTGGCTGGCAAAATTCTCAGTATTGTTGTTCATCATTTTCAGGAGGGAAAGGTGTCCCTAAGCATGAAATCTTTGCATTTGGACTGCTCAGTCACCAACATATGCAACTCTAACGTGTATAATTTTGTACAGTAGAAGCATAATCATCAGCAAGATCCACAAGTCTTTCTAGCAAATTATCATACCTGAAGGTAGTCACGGAAACACTCATATTTGTAGCCACAAGTTAGCCCTGGGGATCCTCAAATTTGTAGAGGGCCATCTGAAATAAGGATGGTCTTGTGGTCCTCTATAAAGTTCAGCCTCACTGCAGATACACAGATGTCTCTATTTCTGCTGCCTGTCTTCCAGGAAATCATGTTGATTCCCCACTTTGCATCAGCTCAGGATCTGATCATTTGCCACCATCTCCATTGCTTCCACCCTGGCCCAGGCTACTTGGATTTTTGCATTTGCTCTCACCCTTGCCCCTTAATCCCCAGTATTCTAAACACAGCATGTGAAGCGGTCCTTATACGTATCAGTGATCATGTCACTCTGCAGCCCATACCCTCCAGTAGCTCCCAATCTACTCCAAGAAAAACATCAGGTCTATACTCTGACCAGTCCAGATCTAGTTCCTCCATTACAACTACCACTTTTCTCTAGTTTCCTTTCCCACTATCTCCAATTCCTTGATTCTGCCCCAACATACCAACCTTGCTTAGCATATCTCATCCCAGGGCTCATCCACCTCCCTAGGGGTCCACTTGGGTCTTTCCCTAGATGCCTTCATGGTTTACTCATCTTCACCTTCAGGTCTTTGTGCAAACATTCCCATCCCAGTGAATCCTTCCTGTCTATCCTCTTTAAAATTTTACTTTCATGCTCTACTTTTCTGCTTAGCACTAATTTCCATTTGGCATGTTTTATATATACATAGTATTAACTTCCTTAGCCCCCTCCCCACCAACTAGACAATAAACTCCATTATGATAGAGATTTTTATTTTTTCTTTCAACGTGTAGAAACATATCACTTGGCATTTACTAACCCCTTGACAGATATCTATTGCAAATGTAAGTATAAATGTATGAGTTGCTGTTGACCAAGTAAATGGATGAGTACAATTTAGGCTCTCACTCCTTGTTAGTGGGAACATGAAATGGCATTAGCACTTTAGAAGGCAGTTTGACTATAAACCCACTACAGACTGACCATTATGCATCATATGACCCAGAAATCACAGTTCTAGCCATTTACCCAAGCAAACTGAAATCTATGCTTACACAAAATCTTATTTGTTAGCAGTTTTAGTCTTAATTGCACCAAACTGGAAACAATCAAGACATCCTCTGTTATAACATGCTTATCCATTTTGAATGTGCTAATCTGTGGATACACTGAGGTCTACATAATAGATGTGTTTCTTACTCTACATTCCCATTATAAATTTTCAAACTGGTGAATTTTTCTACGTCAGTCAGTCCAGAGGATTGGTACAGTCCCTCCCTGAAAGATATACATACTCTCTCTCTCTCTCTCTCTCTCTCTTTTTTATTTTAAAGAGAATAAAACAAAAGAGGACAGAACAAAGCAGATCAGAACAGAACAACATAGGCAACACAGTACTTTACATTAAGACAACCAGACATTAACAGTAGCTATCACAATATCTCTTTCTCTGCTATAGTTGAGCATAGTTTCAAATACAATAATATCAAACATAACAAAATAGTATAAAACCATTCAAAAGAATGAAAAAATACAGGGCATTCTGAACCAAATAACAGAGAATGATCAATGGGTACTATAATATCTC
>PVJX010013398.1:0-47570 GCA_004027295.1 Dolichotis patagonum | reverse complement strand
TTCCCTATTTGCATATTTATTTCATTTGATATCATTTCAGACATTTCAGGTGTATGGCTTCTTTTTTCTTCTATGTACACAGCTTCTAAGCTTTCTTGGGGAGGGCTAGGGCTTTGAGCCTGCCTTTTGGTCTTGCCTTTTGTCATTTTTCTGTATTTCCTTACTTTGAGCGGTGTTCCAAAGCTTTCTCTGCTTATATAGCAAATTACCTGTTACACCCTCAGTTCCTGGAGGGGCAGTGGCTCCCCCACAGGCTCCTGGCTTCCTCACAGGGTCCTAACTCCCCTCTGTGGGCTCCTGGCTCCCTAAGTTGTAAGGCGAATGCTGGGTGTGGCCACCCCGGAGCCTGTGGAATCTCAGGCAGGCTAGGCCTCCGTGCCTTGTCCCACGCAGGTCTCCAGGAGGTTCCCTGCGAGTGAAGGGCCTACAGGTCCCAAAGAGTCAGGCCAGAATGTTGGTTTCTGAAAAGTTCCCGGTCCCAAACAGACCTGGCCAAGATGCCAGTCTCCACAATATTCCCAATCCAAACAGCCCAGGCCACTCTGCGGGTCCGAGAGTTTCGGGTCCCAAAGAGACAGGCCAAGATGCTGCTTTCTGGGAGACTTCCTGGGTGTGAAGGGCAGGGCCACGGACCCAAACAGACCCGGCCCAGATGCCGATCTCCAGGCAGTTCCTTGCGGATGAAGGGTGAGTCTACCAGTCCCAAAGAGTCGTGCTGAGATGCAGGTCTGCGCAGACTTTTGATCCAAACAGCGCAGGCCACTCTGGCCCAGATGCCGATCTCCAGGCAGTTCAGTAACCTTCTTACTTAAAAACCATGAAGCTATGTATGGTGGCACACACCTGTAATCCCAGCACTCTGGAAGGAGGATCACAAACCAGAGCCCAGCCTGAGTAATTTTGTGACTTAGTAAGATCCTGTTTCAAAGTAAAAAGACAACACAAATAAGGAGACAAGATCAAGCTTAAGGCCTTCACACCGAGCTACATCACTGGTCTTTTTACTTTGAAAACAGGATCTTGGCAGGGCCCATGCCCCAGTGCTGAGTTTATTGTCATGCACCACCACGCCCAGCCCCATTCACATTCTCCCCAACTTTCTCATGTTGCAAATTGAAACAATATACCAATTGAACAACTTCCTTTTTCTTTCTCCCTGAAGTGCCTAGTAACCAACATTATACTTTTTGGTTCTATGAATTTGCATCAATCTTATAAGTCAACTTATATTTCCCAGCACCCAGAGTACTCATGCTTCATAAATATTTGTTAAATGAAGAAAATGAATCTGTATTTGGGCTATACAGAAGTAAGAGGTGACTATCTCGTGTGTACTAAGGAATCAATATTCTCTAAACAACTTACATTTATTAAACATTTATTGTATGTCAAGCACTTTAATTTTGCATTGGCCTCTACAGTAAATTCCCAACACAGCAACCACTGGGATCTTTTTAAACGCGTTCAATGATCTCACTACCCTGAATTGACTCTCCATTATGGGATTAACAGTTGGCCAGGCCCAGTGGCACATACCTGTAATCCCAGCTACTGGAGAGGCTGAGACAGGACAATTGCAAGATCAAGCCCAACCTGGGCCTGTCTCAAAAATTTTTAAAATGTCAAAGTTTTCCCAGTAGATCATGAGAACTTCCCTCTCATTGGTTCTGCTTTCTGTCAGTGTGCTTTCATCTCAGCCACACTGGATTCTCTGCAGTTTCTCAAACATTCCAGCCACACCCGCCTCAGGGCCATCGACCTTGCCATTATCTGCAACCGGAGCATTCTTCTCCTAGTATCAGCATTGCTCATGCCCTCGCCTCCACCAAGTCTGTGCTCAAATCCACATACCCCACAAGGTGGCCCTTGGCTATTCTAACAACAATGCATGCCAGCCTCACTCAGGCTCTCCCTCATCATTTCCGACTATTTTTGTTGAATTCACTGCCATCTCACCTAACATATATTTACTTCTGCATTTTGTTTATTTTTGTTTATCTCTTCCTAATAACAGCTTTTTGGGTCTATGTTATTCACTACTATATTCCAGCTCTCAGATCTGCTCAGTCAGTAAGTGCTCGATAAGTAACTGTTTAAAATAAATGAATTAGATTGGGAGTCCAGCTTAGCACTTGAGCACTTGTTTGACGTGTGCAGGCCCTCAGTTTGATTCTCATCACCCACTAACAATTGAATATATTAAGATTAGTAAAATGTATCAATATTAGTAGCAGGAAGCACGTAGGTAGTTTCCTTGGGCTGGTGAACAGACGGAACTGACGAGGAAAAGGAATGAAGAATTTAATCTTGATTATGTGCATGATTACACAGTTGTATAAATCTGTTAAAACTTCTTAACATATACTTTTAAATGATATTTCATATTGTATGTAAATTATAACATCATAAAATTTTTTAAAAACTTCAGCTACAGTCTCAAGGTGACAAAGTTATAATTCAAATTTAGGTGTGTCTGATTCTCAAATCTGTTGTCTTTATCTGAGGTTATACTACCCTTCCCAGTTTCTAAATCTGTTTGCAGATAGGCAGTGCATTTTTGCTTATTTCCGTCTCCCATTTTCAAGATCTTGGGAACATTAAATCATATGGATGACTGAAACATGTTCATCACCCTCGGGGAGGCATGGTGTAATGCAAACAAACACGATCTGTTTCCTAGAACAAGAGCCACTACCTCTCAGATGCTTGGATTCCAATTTTAAAATCAGATACTTAACTGATACTTGACGATACTAGTGGTACGATGGTCAATTTTATTTGTTGGTGAGATTATATAACACTAGTCATTCAGTCCAATGCTGGACAAGGTGTTGCAAGGAAATATCGTAGATATGATAAGTATCTACATCCTGTTGACTTTAAGAATGGGAGATTATGGTCCATATCCTGACTGAGTCAGGTCCAAGCCAATGAAATTCTCACGAGCAGACTGAGGTTTCCCTGAGGAGAAAGAAATCCTAGCCATGGAGTTCAGAGTCAGCTCCCCTGTAAGGTTTCCAGCCTGCTCTTCTTGGTGTCCTGCCCTGCACACTTCAAACTTGATTGCCTATCTCCAACAACCACACAATCTAATTCCTTGCGGTACATTTCCTCTCGCTTCCTGTGTTTGTGTGTGTGTGTGTGTGTGTGTGTGTGTGTGTGTGTGTGTGTGATGAATAGCACAGAGGAGTGTTACACAAATATAAGTTCTTCCTTCCGTTAATGTTTTGATGATAACCTTGGGAGCTAATTAGTCCCAAAGTACTCACATGCTTAACTGGATTTAGGGCAGATGTAAGCTCTGAATGATGATGGATATGTTACTGTCTCTTTCTTCCTGCTTCCGTGACAGTATGAACTTTCTATTGATTTCCGTACCTGAATTATGTCAGGCTCATGCCCTGCTCTCTCTCAATAACCCTTGCCCCATACCCCGCCCTTTAGTTTGAGTCCTGAGTGGTGAATACTACCTAGATCTCCTACCATGCGCAGCATGTTTCCCTGGAAAACCAGGGCTTACAACTTCTGGGATTGAAATAATCTGGACGCTTCACAGGCACCTCTGCCTATCTCAGCTGGCTGGGCATTGGGAGGCAAGCACACATGGCAAGTCCTTCTTGGCAGTCCCACCTTCCTTTCCAGCTTCCGCAGATCTTCAACCTTCCCCAGCTCACCAAATCCTGCAGGGCCTCACGGTTCCCAATCGGAGGCATAAACTGTAGAGTGATTAGGAAACTCTCTTCTGATTAATCATGATTGACTCAGCTGTGGAGAATAGGGCCCTTTCTAAAAGCAAGGACCCAGTTTTCCCAAAGCTGAACTTGGAAATAGTCAGCGTGTGTGTGTGTGTGTGTGTGTGTGTATGTATCTAACTTTATGATTTTGAATTATTTTAAGAAAATAAATTCACTTTCCAACCAGCTATTTTGCTGTAGTATTTTCTGTGGTTCCTAGCCACTACATCTGTGCAGTAGAAGTTCTGTAAATTCTTAACCCATGAGAACAGGAATATGTCTAGCAGACATGAGGTTTTAAAAATTATTTGGTCACAAGTTTCAACTTCTTTCATCACAAAAATTTACATCCATGTGGTAAACCACTACCAAGACTGACTAATCTGCAACTTCTTTTCTCACTTTGTCCCCAGTGAAGGTACTTAAAGTAGTGATCAAAAAGAAACTACAGAAAGGAAGAAGTCTTAATTGCTTCTACACTTAGTAGTGATTTTTAGATAGTGGTTGAATTCCTGGCCAGATCACTTAATGTCCTTGGATGTCATCCCAAATTGGAAACAACTGGGCTAGTTGTTTTTCAAAGTCTCTTTTAGCTCTGAAGTCTCATGAGCCTGTGTGATTCAGCCCTGAGAATCAAAGTCGAGTCAATGCGCCTACTCACCCCCAAAAAAGAGAAGACGCAGGACCTGCAATCAGAAGTCCTTAGGTTTGGTTTTGTTTGCTACCAGTGGTTGAACCTAGGACTCCATGGGTGTGCTCTAACCCTGCGCTACCCTGGCCTCAAAGGCCCATTTGTGTGAGGTTCTTTTCTGCGTTCAGCAAGTTGACTGGTGAAAATGTGGACCATGCAAAATGATGACTCTCACATGAAACAAGAGAGCTTTGTTTTTCTTTTTCAGAAAATGGTTTTAATTAAGAAATAACAAGGCTTTGGATGTGAAAACAGGGTGAACAGTGTTTACTTTTATTTTTCTCTTGATGATAGAAAAGAAATTTTAGCTAGGTGTGGTACTATACACCTGTAATCTCAGCATTCTGGGAGGCCGAGACAGGAAGATCTCAAGTTTGAGCCACCTTGGGAAACAGAGATTTAGCAAGACCCTGTCTCAAAATAAAAAAATTTTTAAAAGGCGCCAGGCAGTCTTACACACCTATAAGACTGAAGCAGGAGAATAACGATGAGTTTAGGGCCAGCCTGAGCTATATAAATGAGTTCAAGACCAGCCTAAACTATATGGTGAGACCCTGTCTATATGGTGAGACAACAAAAATACGTTCCCATTGTTACACAACCATTATCTAGCTCCAGTTCTGAGTCTGATTTATATTTCCCCAATGATTGGTCATGTTGAGCCTCTTTTCTTGTGCATATTGGCCATTTATGTATCTTCTTCGAAGAAATGGCTATTCAAGTCCAGGGGGGTGGTCCTGGGGTTGAACCCAGGGCCTTGACACCGAGCTGCAATGCCAGCAGCCTTTCCATTTTGAATTTTGAGATAGTGTGTTCGTCAGCTTTCCCATTGCTTGGACAAAGTATCCAACACTCACAATTTAAAAGAAGAGAGATTTATTTGGCTCACAGTTTCCAGGGGTTCAGTTCAAGGTTCCACGGCAGGCTCCACAGCAGAAACACCAGGGTGGAAGAGCCTGACAGAGGACAGCAACTCAACCCATGGCAGCAGAAAGCAGAGACAGAAAGATGGAGCCAGGGACAAGAATACACCCCTCCAGGGGATGCCCCAGTGACACTCCTCCAGCTGGTCCCCACCTCCTAATAGCACATTCCACTACTGAGCACATCAGTGGATGAATCCACTGACGAATATAGCACTGGCACGATTCAGTCACCTTCCAGACAGTTTTGGGAGATGGTTTAGTGCTAAACTATGACAGAATATTATTAAATTACCAAGTTCTCCAGGCTGGGCTCAAACTTGAGATCCTCCAGCTCAAATGCCCAGGCTTATACCACTATGGCTCTCTTTGCCCAATGTTTAATTGGATTGTTTGTTGTTGATTTGCAAAAATTTTCTCTGGAAAAGAGTTGTGAAAGTTAGTACTTTTCGATTTTTTTTCAATACAGAAGATATGAATTATGAAATGAATTATTTTGTCTTCTCAAAATTCACATGTTGAAGTTCTAATGTGATTGCATTTGGAGACAAGACCTATGAAGGGAAGATAAAAGTATTTCATATAAGAAAAGAACCTTGGGCTGGGGATTTAGCTCAGTGGCTTAAGCGCCTGCCTGGCAAGCATGAGGTCATGAGTTCGATCCCCAGTACCAAAAAAAAAAAAAAAAAAGAAAGAAAAAAAAAAAAAAGAAAAGAACCTTGATCCAGTAGGGCTGACACCCCTAGTACGAGAGACAGAAACATAAAAGCTCACGTTCTTTGCCTTGAGAATACAGGACAAACCAGGAGGAAAACCCTCACCAAGAATGGAGGCAACTGGTATCTTGATCACAGACCCAGTTTCCAGGATTTTGAGAAATAAATCTCTATTGTTTAAATCACCCCTCCTGTGTTGTTTGGTTATGGAAGCCAAAATCGATTTCCAAAGCCTGGCGTGGTGGTGCCCACCTGTAATCCCAGCACTGAGGAGGCTGAGGCAGGAGAATTGCTATGAGTTTGAGGCCAGCCTGAACTACATAGCAAGACCCTATCTCAAAAAAATGTTTTTTGACTTCCAGAACCAGTGTTTTATGATTAAACAAGTGAAATGTGCTCCTGAATATAAAAGAAATAAAGAGCCAAAGTAAAATGAAACGTCACAATCTAGAAGGAATCACATTATTTTGTTATGTCTTCCCAAGGTTCTTTCTGTGCATTCAGACATTTTTTTATGCCAAACATGGTTGTGCATAACTGTAATCCCAGCACTCTAGAGGCTGAGACAGGAGAATCACCGTGAGTTCAAGGCCAGGCCAGCCTGGGCTACATAGCAAGCCCCCCCCAAAAAAAAGAAAGAAAAAGAAAAAAAAAACCCAACTCATATTACAGACACTATTTTTCAACCTTTCTTTAGCAAATAACAGGAGTATACATGTTTATTTTAATGCACTCCAAAGCAGTCCACTAAATAGATCTGCCACCGAATATTTAAGCAGTTCCTAGTGATAGGGATTTAGGTGATCTCTACCTTATTTTTATTATAAACAATATTTCATGCAGGTTCTTCACATTTATCTGTGCATGTTTGTTCAATTCATTCACTACGATAAATTCCAGGAGGATGAATTTCTGGGCCAGTGATGTGCATATTTAACATGTTTATAGCCTGTATGTTGCCAAATTACCTTCCAGAAAGTCTGAGCCAATTTATACTCTTACATGTCTGTGAGTACCCATTGCTCTACACCCTGGCCAAATTGGCGTATTCAAAAAAAGAAAGTCCTTGTCTGCTTTTCTCCTATGAATCCTGCCAAAGCACGTGATGTGAAACTAAATGTGAGAATATAAAGTGGACAGATGGGAGGTATTTTGGTCACTGGAATGTTTTATCTGAAGTGCACCATTTTCCTCTCAAAGCAAATGTGAGAGATATGTCCTCTTCATTTTTTAGTACAAGTTCTAGGAAGTAATTTCCTAAATGGATTGATTCCTTAGAGAGAGTGTATGTCTGAGGATGTAGAAATTATTCAAACCAAATGTGTTTGGGGCTGATAGAGGATA
Organism: Dolichotis patagonum; assembly: GCA_004027295.1. Lineage (NCBI taxonomy): Eukaryota > Metazoa > Chordata > Mammalia > Rodentia > Caviidae > Dolichotis > Dolichotis patagonum. The sequence continues at coordinate 40,162 of PVJX010013398.1, read as the reverse complement.
TATGCATATACATTTTTCTGACATAACAGTATCTGCCTGACTGTTTCACTCTGCAACATCTTAAAATGTCATCCTCAGCCTATTTGAAATACACTTGTTTATTTATCTCACATTGCCACCAAGGAATTTTCCTCCAACTTAGTACTATTTTTAGATGTTTAAAAAATATGTAGCTGGAGGCAGTGGTGTATACCTGTAATCCCAGCACGTGGGAAGGCAGAGGCAGGAGGAGTGCTTCAAACCAGGAGTTCAGGGCCAGCCTGAGCAACATAGCAAGACTCAATCAACTAAGCAAATAAATAAAGGGCCAGGGATTTAGCTCAGTGGCACAGCACCTGCCTGGCAAGCGCAAGATCGTGAGTTCAATCCCTGGTACCAAAAAATAAATTAATTAAATAAATAAAATAAAAACTTTTTTAAAAATTGAAGCATAATTACATATGTGTAAGTTTTCTTCCTTAAAATCTGATGGGTAACTGAAAATTTTTAAAGATAACTTTTTTGTGTACCGAGAATCAAACTCAGCGTCTTGCACTTGCCAGGCTGACATTGTGCCACCGAGCTATATTCGTGATGCAAAAGATAACTTTTTACTGCTTGTAAAAACATGAGCAAGAACAAAAGCATACAATTAAACATATTTATTTTATTTTACCTTATTTTATTTTTTACTAGTATATATTTGTCATAATATTGATCACATTCATCATAGGGAATTTGTACCTGTACATAACATATCTTGATTCTTGGGGTTTTTCCCCATTTCCCCTGCCCTCTTTTCAATCTTTCTTTTCCTCCCCATTTCCAAAAGCTTTGTTTCCATTTTTCCTTTGTATGCTCTTTTTTCTTTTTCCCTTCCTTCCCTTCCTGCTTCCCCCTTCTTTGTTCCCCTTTCCATTTAAACATGTTCTTCCAATTTCCCAACAGCTGTCCTCCATTATGGTCTTTATTTACCCTTTGAGTTTCTCACACAAGAGAAACAATTCAATATTTAAACTTGTCTTTAGTAAGTCACATGATTTATTTTACTTAAAATTATGGTCTCAAGTGCATTCATTTACATACACATGACTCAAGTTTATCCTTTTTTATGGCAGAGTAGTACTCCATTGTATATAAGTACTACATCTTCTTAATTTATTCATCTGCTAATTGGCATATGGGCTCTTTCCAAGATTTAGGTATTATAAACTGTGCTGCTGTCAACATGGATATGCATATATCACTCTATCGTGATACTTCCATGTCTTTCAGGAAGACACCTAGGAGGAAAATAATTGGTCAAATGGAGCCTCCAGTTTTTGAGGAGGCTCTATACTGATTTTTGAGACTTTTTAAGGAGTCTCTATACTGATTTCTATAGTCGTTGTACCAATTTACACTCCTATCAGCAATGGAGAAAGGTTCCTTTTTCCCCAAAGCCTTGCCAGCATTTGATATTGGTTGATTTCTTGATGATAGCCATTATTGCTGGAATGACATGGAATGTGTTGTTTTAATTTGCATTTATCCAGTGACCATTGATGTCGAGCATTTTTTCACATATTTATGGTTGTTTGTCTTTCTTATCTAAGTAGTGTCTATTCATTTCAAGTGCCCATTTTTAGACTGAGTCTTTAAATTTAGGGGGTCTGACTTAATTTTGAGTTCTTTATATATTCTAGATGCTAGTTGTCTAAAGAATAGCTGGTAAGAAATTCTCCCATTTGGGGCTGGAGATTTAGCTCCGTGGCATAAGCGCCTGCCTGGCAAGCTCGAGGTTCTGAGTCCAATCCCCAGTACCACAAAAAAAAAAAAAAAAATTCTCCCATTCTGTGGGCTCTCTTTACTCTGTTGGTGGTTTCTTTTGCTGTGTGAAAGTTTTTTAATTTGATGTGATCCTAGTTATTGATCCCTGCGTTCTTAGACTACCTTCAGGAGGAACTGACTGGGGAGCTCAGGTCTCTACCCTTCTCTCTCTCTCTCTCTCTCTCTCTCTCTCTCTCTCTCTCTCCCCCCTTGGGAAAAGTCACCTTCTTTGGTAAGACTGAGGGACTCAGCTCTTTCCTCTTTAAGAGCAGCCACTCCCTAAGGATTCTGTTTGCAATGAGTTTACCAGAGTAAACCCAGCCCTGCAAAAAGGGCTCAAGTGTGAAGAGGTTTATTTCAATTCAGGGAGTGAGTTTAATCAGTAAACCCATTTGTCCACAGATATGCAACATTCTCCAACCAGCGCTATTAGCAATGTAGGTAGCTTTTTTTTTTTGTAATGCTGGTTTCAAAATGAGAGCCTCATGCATGAAAAATTATTTTTTGTTGTCATCAAAGTGTCTGACATAAAATTGGCCATCTTAGCATTTCTAAGTGTACTGTTTAATAATGTTAATTACACTCCCATTGTTGTGCAACCAAAAAGTTCTTCAGAACTTTTTTATCTTACAAAACTGAAACTACCCCTCAATAACAACTTCCCACTTCCCCTCCCTCTAACCTCTGGTTACCACTGTTCTACTTTCTGTGTGAATGTGACTGTTCTAGATGCCTCAGAAGGGTGGAATCATATAGGCCTTGTCCTTTTGTGTGTGGCTTATTTCACCGAGCATAAAGTGCTCAAGATTCATCCATGTTGTACCACATGACATAACTTACTTTTTTTTTTTTTTGATACCAGGGATCAAATTCGTGAACTCATGACCTCACACTTGCCAGGCAGGCGCCTGTGCCACTGAGCTAAACCCCGGCCCCCATAACTTCCTTTTTAAGAATGATGATGCTGACATTTTGAACTCTGCCTGATTCCTGCTTCTGCTTCTCAAGTTGGTAGAAAACTGAGACTGGAATGGAGGGTATAATTAATTGTCATCCTGCAAGTCCCTCCGATTGGTAATTGCATGCTGTGGTTACAAAGAATGAAGGAACCTAACCTAGATAAACACTTGGCTGGGGATATAGCTCAGCAGCAAAGTGCCTGCCAGGCAAGCGCAAGGTCCTGAATTTGGTTCCCCAAACCCCGGGAAATAAAAAGAAACAGTATTTAAAAAAAGTATTGCAAAAGGAGGAGGGCCTTTTATAAATAATAGAGGAAACACTCTAATAATAGGCCATAAGCTCTGCAGGCATCTCAAAGATCAGGCAGAAAAAGGCTTCTCTTTTATAGGGAGGAATAAACCAGGTGGGAAGGAAGCAGACGAGGGGCCCTAGGAAGTGGGAGGTCATTGGTCAGGGACGTTTCTTCCCCAGCTCTCTGAAGTCCACACAGGGGCTGTTCAGGAGCAATGTTCCTAGTTCTGATTCTGAAGGCCTTTAGGAACCTGGTAGCTTGACAAGGTTAGTCAGTCAGCATGCATTTTGTACGGATTGGTTCATGGGAACACACGGTCCAGCTAATCATTTATGAGACAAAGAGTGGGATGTTAGAAAGTTCTCACAGCTTTGTCATAGGCAAGGTGAGACATTTCCTGAATATAAGGAAGGGACACTGTTTTCCAGCAGCACCGGATTTTGATAAAATTCACCAGTAGGCTTTGCTACTCCATGCTGCGATGGAATTTCTTTCTTGTAGAAAACCCACCTCAGTCATTTTAGATGAGTTTAGTCCGATTTCCCTACTCACATACATATGTTAATATGGACTGGCCCATTCGGATAGCTTATTCTCTGGTTCATATTGAGGGTGCCTCAAAGTGTAGCTATTCTGAGTAGCACCAATCCCTCTCTCCTGAGATCTGATCACATGAGGGCAGGGAGAGAGAAGGCTGATACTGCTAAGCCCCTGGAACCAGCCATGGCTAGCCTAGTTCCACCTCTAGTAACTGAAAATCCCAGTTATGTGGGCCAGTAAAACTCTCCTTCAATTAGCCATGTGGTTGCTTTATTTTGTTTACCCAGATAACTGTGTGACAGCCTCTGGAGCCTTGAAGAATCCTGGCTACCTCTAATAATGATTGAGTTGGGGGTTATGGCACACACCTGTAATCCCAGCACTCTGGGAGGCTGAGGCAGGAATACAAATTCAAACCCAGCCCTAGAAATTTAGTGATTTAGTGAGGCCCTGTTTCAAAACAAACAAAAATAAAAACAAACAAAAAAGCTGGGGATTTAGCTCAGCAGCATAAGCGCTTGCCTTGCAAGCATGAAGTCGTGAGTTCAATCCCTCATACCAAAAAAAAAAAAGTGCTGAGACTGTAACTCTGTGTGAAGGCCCCGCTTCGATCTCCACTTCTACACACGCACTCACACACGTACACATACATGCACACGCACATGCAGATATGTTTGATTCCAGAATGTTTTCACTCCAGGATGAGAATGTTCACTTCAGAATTCTGGCTGTATTTCAAATTTGAGTAATTCCACATGCCTTCCTTGGAAACTTGTATTGCAAGAATATTCACTATTCTTACCTTTCTTCAACAGACTTCTAAACAACATGCAAGCTCCTGATCATTTTTCACTATTCAAAGGAAAGTCTTGATTTGGAAGCAAAAATTAGGGTCCAAACATAACTTTTAACAAGAAATCCTGTTTGTGTGATTTTTTTTAATGAGTTGTAGTGCCCTAGATGTTAAATGATTTTCAAGTTCTCTCTGATATGTTATATGAACAATAAATGAACATAAATTGTTTCTCTAAGAACTGGGGGGTGGTATATAAAAAGACATCACAGAGAATACAGTGGGATACAATGTAAATCATGAGGCTTCTGTTTACAATGGACATTTTCCTAACTTTAACAGACATGTTTACTTAGTGACTAGATTGATCTGATAAATAGGAAGTCATGGAGGCTGGAGCTATAGCTCACTAGTACAGCATTTGTCTAGCATGTACAAAGCCCTCGATTCAGTTCCCAGCACCACCAAAAAAAAACCTCTTGACCATGAAAATTATTTAAAATATTTTTATTATAGAAGGGAAAAATGTAAGTACAGTAGGCACCTTATCTAAAATTTCACTTTCCAGTCTCAATTACCTGTGGCCAATCACAATCCAAAAATATTGAATGGAAAATTCCAGAAACAATTTCGTTAAATTTTCAATGACATGTCATTTGAAGCATTTGAAGTGGTGCATTGTCCAGCTCCATCTGTCCAGGACATGAATCATTCCTTTGTCCAGTGTGTCACTGCTAAGCCACCATCCCCATTAGTCACTCAGTAGCAGTGGCTTACTCAATCCACTGTCCAGAAAGCAAGGCGCATGTGTTTTACTTTGTATTATTATTACTATTTTATAGTACTCAAGTGAGCATAGGCCTTAGCACTAAGCTGCATCCCCAGCCCATGTTAATTTTTTAGTTTGAGAGTGGGTGTCCCTATGTCACTAAGTTGCTTAAACTTGTGATTTTCCTGCTTCAGCTTCCCAGAAGGCTTCCATTTAAGTAACCGTTATGTAGTACCTATTGCTGTGTCACAGTGACTGTGGCATCTGACTTCCTTTGCCCCATCACATGAGCACTGTATCATCTCATATGATCATAAGGAAAAGAAAGGTGAACACACACACACACACTAATATAGAGATGGGGAGGCACAGTCACATAATTGTTCTGTTTTATTATTGTTGTTACTCTCTTACTGTGCCTCATTTGTAAATTAAATTTCATCATAAGTATGAGTGTGTGATGCTTTATCTTGGTTGTCAACTTTATTGGATCGAGCGATTCCTAGAGAAGTGGTGAGGCACACTTCCGGTGTAGCTAGGAGTGTGTTCCCAAGACAGCAGGCCTGTAGTCGGTGAGTAGAGGGAAACGAGCATGAGCAGCACAGGAGCCTGCGTGGGGCAAAAAGCAGAAGACGCTGGTGCTCACATGTGGGCACGAGCTCAACTCTTCATGAGCGGGTGCAAGGTTTGCTGCTGGCCTCCCCGTGGACACCAAACTCCACCTGCCTCAGCCTCTCGGTGTGGATTTACACTGGCAGCCTTGTTCCCTCTAGCTCTGCAGCTTCCAGCTTCTCTCCTCGGCTCACTTCAGGCTCTGATCACATGAGTCGATCTAAGAAATCCCCTCTTACAGCTGTGCCTTCTATTGGCTCTGCTCCTCTAGAGAATGCTAATATGGTATATAAGGGAAAAAAAGCATAGTACACAGAGGCTTGGTACTATCCTCAATCTCAGGCATAGCTGGAAGTCTTGGAACATATCCCTTCTGTATAAAGGGGGACTACTGGAGTAGCCAATCTTCATAAGTGGGAAAAAAAAGCACTAATTCAACAAATATTTCTGAAGAACCTACTGTGTTCTTCAGGCACCAAGGAAATAGCAGTAACACAGACAAAAATTTCTAACTGAGTGTGGTACACATGCCCATCTTCCTAGTTTCTCTGGAGGCTGAGGCAGGAGGATCACAAGTTCCAGGCAGGCCTGTGCAACTTATAGAAACTGTCTCAAAGTAAAATTTAAACAAAGACTGGGGATATAGCTCATTGGTAGAATACTTGCTCAGCATGTGCAAGACTCTGGGTTCATCACAAAGAAAAACAAAAATAAAGAAGAAAGAAAAAATTTCTACCCTCACAGAACTGTGAGTGGAAAAATGCACTAATAAAGTCAAAATAATATACGCCATCTGGAGTCTTAGGCCAAGGGGGCCTCTAGCCTGCCAGCCCTCTTGCTGCTCTCTGCCTGTTTCCTAAACTTTCCTGAACCAGAATGCTGCTGTTGTCCTCTCCAGGCAATTTTTTGTTTCTCCTTAAAACTCTGAAGTTTCCAACTTTTCTCCAGCGAACCTCTCTCATTTTTTTAATCCAGAAAAAAACTTATTTTGAAAAATGTTTTGTTAGTACATATTTGCAATATAAGATGAATATATCTATCGTAGGGAGTTATACATACACATAGCGTACCTCAGAGAAGAACTTACTAAGAGAAAAACCCTGACAAACTAGAAGAGCAAAGTGCCGAGAAGTTCAAACCCTTCTGTGACCAGTCACCCGCTGCTGGTTCCTCCCTACCTCTGCTGCACAGAGAAAGCGTTTGTAGGAAACACGTGTGAGGCTTTCACTCTTGAGTGACTCTCTCCCTCTCTTCTCTTCTTCTTGAGCTCTTCTGATATGTTATAAAGCAGCTTATTTCAGTTTCATGTGGCTGTTTTTCATCAGTTTTCCATGTTCTGGGTGCTGAGAACCTTGTTTCTTTTTTCCTGACCACTGGTCCTTCTGCCCTTTTACCTACAAAGATTATCATTGTTGTACCATGCTGTGGACTGGAAAAAGTTTATGTTTTCAGTGTTTCCCTTCTACCTTCCTTCTCCTCATCCTCCAGCACTGGAGATTTCACTGGGCTACATGCCTAACCCTTTTTCATTTTTGTTTTGCTCAGGAGCCTCAGACTTGGAATCCTCCTGCTTCAGCCTCATAGAGCACTGGGAGTACAGGTGTGCATCACCACTCCTGGCATACCTTCAGCTTCCGTCTGCTGCTTGTCCACAGACTGAATTCTGTCTCCAGTTAGCATGTCATTCCCTGAAAAAATGGCAGTCAAAGCCTCTTCTTGTCCCTTCCCACTTTCCTGCCCTTGGTGGGATGCAGCATTATGTTAGTCTTTGGGAATTTTGTTAGGCCATAATAGAAAAAAATTTGGTGTAACTGATTACACTTTTATAATCCACGGTTGCTTTACTTTTCTCTCTCTTTAGTTCAAAAATATTTTCAGCATTTTCTCTATTGCTTCTTTCCCTTGATTCTTAGTACAGAGGTTGCATTCTTTTATCAACATAAAGGAATAAATCATCTCGTAGCTGGGTGAAACTTCTTAAGAGAATGATTTTTATCTACTTTTTTCAGATTGGTAACTGTATTGGGTTATTTTCTGTTATTATACCAAAATACCTGAGACTAGGTGCTTACATGAAAAAGAGGTTTATTTTGCTCATGGTTTTGGGAACTGAAAGTCTAAGGTGAGGCAACCCATGGTTTCGCCTCTCGTGAGGGCCTCACAGGATGCGGCATAGCAGTGGCCAGAGCGCACGGGCGAGACAGGAAGTGCAAGGCAAGCAGGGCCCAGATTCACTTTTTTTAATATTCGTAACCACCCACTGTCATAGAAATTACCTGGGGTCCCCTGAGAACTGCATGAATCCCCGCCAAATGACTCAGCTACCTCCTTCAAGGGACAAACCACATCCGGACCATAGTAATAATGTACAAAGGGTGGTTGCTCAAAATAAACAACGAATGTTTGCAAAATTATTTCAGGAAAAGACTCGTTGCCATTACCCTTTTAGAATACTCCCCTTGCTGCAAACATGCCTATCCTACCATTCTTGCCACTTCCTGAAGCATTTCTGGAAGTCCTCTCTCCTGACTTTCTATGGTATGATCGAAAATAAGACAAATGCTAAACCAGGCATGGCGGCACCTCCTGTAATCCGAGCAGTCAGGAGGCTGAGGCAGGATTGCCATAAGTCCAAGGGCAGTGTGAACTTTTGAGGCCTTGTCTCAAAAAACAACAAATGGTGAATGTTGCTAAAACATGCCAGGATGACAGGCTCATAGAAACATCGCAGTGTGTCCTCCTCCACCTACTTCACCAGATCTCGAACCATGTAAGTTCTGTTTCCCAAAGTCAAAATGACCAGGAAGGGTGAGCATTTTGAACTGATTCAAAACATGGAGACGGCCACAACTGTATGACTAAAGACACATGTAAAAGACAACTTCCAGAATTGCTTCAGACAGTGACAAGAATGCTGGAATAGGGATGCTTGAAGCAAGGGGGAAGCATTTTGAGGAGAATTAATGGAAATGTGTCTTTATTGCAACAATTTTTAAAAATTTAAAGATTCACTGTATTTTTCACTGACACTCTGTGTGTTATGCTTTTTAAAAAACTTTTAAAAGTGAAATATACAGAATATACTAATCTTCAGTATAAAGCTCAGGTCTTAAATACATGCATATGCCCTTGTGTATTGGACATCATGTGTTCTAATCTATGTGTCAGCTCATCTCACCACTGCCAGCTCAAGATGCAATATTATTCTGATTTCTAGCACCCTTTATAAGTTTTCTGGGTTTTTTTTTAAACTCTAAATAAAAACAACAGACCCATCTAGTATTTACTCTTTTTTGTCATTGATTTTTTTATTTTAAAGAGAATAAAACAAAACAATATAATGGAATAAAACAAAGTCAATCAATCAATACAAAGTCAATCAATCAATACAAGCATTAAGTTGTTTTTGTACCTCAGTTGCTATCATCCCAGCCTGGGTTCCTTGGAATCGGCTGGTTGCCTATGGGGGTGGGGGGCTCTTCTTGTCTCCCAGGCCACGTGCTAGCTGGCTCATGGAAAGGCAGGTTGACTTCTTGGTTCTTTTCCTGGCACACAGCTGCTGCTCTGTCACTGCTTTTTAAGACATGGTTCTACTATGTAGTCCAAGCTCATCTTGAACTTACTATGTAGCCCAGGGTGTCCTCAGGCTCATGGCAATCTTTCTGCCTAAACCTCCCAAATACTAGAATAACAGGTGTGTGCCACCATGCCTAGCCTAGTATTTACTCTTTTATGTTGGCTTTTTTTTTCCTTTCCTTTTTTGATACTGGGTTTGAACCCAGGTTCTGGGCATGTCAAGTGCACAGTCTACCACTGAACAACCACCTCAGCCTGGTTTCCTGAGTTTGACTTTGCTTCCTGATCAGATGTGGCATAGGTTGTTCTTTTTCTTTGCTGTGTTGTATTCTACTAGCTGAGAACACTTCCATTCATATATCTGTTTCCTTGTTGATGTGCATTGGGGTTATTTTCAGTTTTTCTCTACAATGAGGAAAGCTTCTATAATAATCTTGCACATATCTTTTGGTGGGTTCTCATTTCAGTTAAGTATATACAAGGAGTGCACTTACTGGGTCACAGAACAGACATAGCTTTAGCTTTGTTACCATAATTGTTAGCGTATTTACATGACACAAAATTCGGAAGATACACAAGAGAATAGAGTAAAAAATCTCATCCCACTTTTCAATTTTACAGTTTTCTTTTTTAGGGACAAGCAATATTAACAATGTCTTGCATGTTATTACAGAATACATTCTGTATGTAGGAAGTATAGTCTTGTGAAACTAGGTGTTATGGTTTGTGTTTAGATGGTCTCCCCAAGCCTCATGCAATCATGGACTTGGCCAAATCTAGTGTTTGTGACTGGTTTGTTGTCTAGCACTGGGAGTGGCGACATGAGTACTGCAACCGCCTAGGGGTGGAGCAGACATACAGTGCAACAGAGGGAAGAAGGCATGTCTTTCCTCTTGTGCTCTGTTTTGCTCTGGCTGTTTGAGGTGGCCATGAACAGCTGCCCTGCCATGCCACTGTGCCTTCAAGACAGCTGAGTAAGTACTGAAACCCCCCCAAACTGTAACAAATAAACCTTCCTTTGCTTCACTTTGGGCATCAGGTATTTTGTCTCAACAATGAGAGAAAAGTAACTAAGACACTACACACAACAGTGCAAACCTGTAATCCCACTTCCTTGAGAGGCTGAGGCAGGATGATTATAAGGATGAGGCCATCCTAGGTAACTAGGTGAGATCCTGTCTCAAAAATAGAAAGGGCCAAGGATTTATCCTAGTATAGAATGCTTGTCTAGCATGTTTGAGACCGTGGGTTCAATACCTAGTACCAAAAAAAAAAAAAAAAAAAAAGAAAGAAAGTCCTGTGTTTTACAGAAGAGCCCACACACAATACAAACTGTTCCTTCTTTCTCTAAACAATTTATCATTGAAATTAGTCCATTATCACTAAAATAGAACTGCTTCATTCCATTAAATGACTACATAATAAAGTATTTTGCACACCCGGGGGTATAACTGTAGGATGAAAATAGTTCAGGGCATTTTAAACTTTGCCTTAAGTTTGTCAGAACACCTGTTTCCTTACGCTCTCACTCACGTAACAGCTTAGCAGCCCTTTAAATCTTTCCTACTCTTTAGATGGAAAATGGTATCTTACTGTAGTTTCCAACTTTAAATATCTGGTAGTGGAAGAAAGGATTTTTCATATGTAAATATTTGGTTTTTTATTTCCTGACTTGGAAACAGTTTTTCCTTTGTTTATTTGCTTAGACTGATCATCTTTTTTCTTAATGCTTCAAGAACCCTTTCTAGGACTGGATGTAGTATTGCACACCTGTAATTCCAGCACTTGGGAGGCTGAGGCAGGAGGACTGGCATAAGTTCAAGGACAGGCTGGGCTACATAGCAAGATCTTGTCTTTAAAAAAAAAAAAAAAAAACCTTTCTAAACCTCTTGCTTTTCTTACTCAGCATTTTCTCAGGAGGTAACAGTTTTGCAGGGACCCTGGATATACCTGCCTTGATCCAGCCACACTTTCCCACAGGTACTCTAGTGGCAGAATATCATCTAGTTTGAGTTTTCTAAATTTTTTCCTAAGCATAATTAAGGAGTTTAAAGACCCAAATAGAATTAGCAAGAGAGAGTAAACAGAATAGCAAATGGGTTGAATAATTTGAAGCACATATAATGGACTTTTGAATAGTCAGATTTTTAAGAAAAGTATAAAATCTTCTTTATCTTTGAAATGTAATCTTACTCCCAAACTTAGAAACTAAAGGATATGGGGAAATTATCTGAAATCTGGTCACTCTAACATGACCACTCAAGCGTTCAGAAACGCGGCCCTCAGTATGAGTGGGTCCCACATCCATGGACCCAACCTACCATGTTTCAAAGATATTTGGGGAAATATTCAGGAATGTTTCAAGAAGCAAAACTTGAATTTACTGCATGCTGAGTACATGCTGAATCCATGAGAATGACGTGATGTGCCAGAATCATGTTAGTTATTGTAAGTAATCTGGAGATGATTTGAAGTACATGGGTAGGAGGTGTGTATGCTACACACAACTACTAGGCCATTTTATGAAAAGGACTTAAGTGTCCATGGATTTTGCTACCCATAGGGGCCCTGGACCAAATTCTCATGTGTATGTACTCCCTTTTTGTTTCCCAGCCTCCTTTCCATGTGGCTACAAATTATAATTGACCATTAATTATCTAAAATATATAGTAGTATCCTAGGAAAATAAGATATTTTTTAAAAATGGCCTTAGAAGGCCATTGAACATAAAATAAGTTATCATTGTTCCCTTTCTACCCTGAAATAGATTGCTACTGTCTTTAAGGGTGTAAGAGTGTTACCAACTCTGTGAATTCTTATGCTATCAGAACAGACAGGAGCACGTTGGCCCAGGAGCAGGGCTGTTATTCTGCATAAGCACAGGGTGGGGGGGGTGATGGGACAGGAACCCAAGGCTGCCCCAGACAAAGGATGGAGATGTACAGTTTTTATGGCATCAGGGAGTAGGCAGGGCCCTGCCTCTTGATACCATCACGTGTAGAGGTGGAACTGCAGCCACTTTTGCGTGCTCTTCTTTATGCCTCTCCATGAGACACGTTTCTTTTTTTTTTTTTTTTGTATCAGGGATCGAACTCATGACTTCGCATTTGCCAAGCAGACATGTTTCTTATTGGCATCCTCAGTAGCCAGCTCAGGATGTGGTTTTATTACATGAATAAACTAAAGGTAACTGACCGTAGTTTACTTTAGTGACCATTCTATACATGTATTTGTCCTTTACCACCCGGAATGCATCCTTTATCATCTGGAAAATTCCTGATTGAGGTTTGGAGCAGGGACAATCCCACCTCTGCCTTAGCAGGTTTGAGATTTGGGGCGGGGGGAGTGAGGGTGGGGGGGTTGAGTTTAATGATCTTGTTTTTTAAAGTTTATTTGCTTGTTTTTATTTGCATTTTGTTTTGTTGGTTCTGGTGTCTTGATAGTTCTACTGACCACACACTCATCGAATGTGGAGCTGACTTCCCATCCTCCTTTCCAGATGTGTTTTTGTAGTTACATAGCCATGAAGGTGGGTCACTTTTTTTAACTCCCCGTTTCCTGGTTTGTTTGTTAACCCCATAAGCCCTGCTGTCTCACAGGAAATGTGGGCTTATTTTCCAGGCACTTAATGTACAGTAGGAAAACTCATAGACCCTAAGATGGACTGGCTTTCTAGGGCTCAAATGAAGCCTACTACTATTTTCTAAATAATAAGAACAATTTTTAACTTATGTATGATTTGTGGCATGTTAATGTGACAAGATAATTGGACTAAAGCATTGGGAGACTCAAGATATAGTCCTAGTTTTGGCATTAACTGTAGTCTTGGATTATTTATTTATTGCATTTATTATATATATGTATGTGTGTATGTATATATTGCAGTACCAGATATTGAATCCAGAACCTTATGAGTGATAAGCAAGTGCTCTTCAGCTATTTTAAAATAGCACTTCAGCTATTTTAAATTTTATTCCATTTTGGGCTAGGGATACCTCAGTGGCATAAGCACCTTCCTGGCAAGCACAAGGTCATGAGTTCAATCCCTGACACCAAAAAAAAAGTATTCTGAGATAGGGCTCACAGAATTGCCCAGGCTGCCCTTGAACTTGTGATCCTCCTGCCTCAGTTTTCTGAGTAGCTGGGATTACAAGCGTGCACCACTGGGACCCACTTACATTTACTTGTACTTCTGTATAAGGCAATTTAATTATGCCTCAGATTGTTAGTGAATATTTCAATGTGACCTATTTGCCTGTGCTGATTCCCTCACCTCCACCCCATTGGAGCTGGGAATGAGATCAGCCCTCTCCAAACTGAAAAGGCCATGAGTCAGGAAGGATTGCACAAAAAACAGCTCGTGGGGTAAATTGTCACCACAAGGGGAAATGATTCTGAGCAGGCAAAAACACTAGATGTCCACCATATCTAACTCTGACCTTAGTTTCTTTATGTGTGAAGTGATGGATTTGGTATGGAAAGTTCTAGTCTCTCTACATTAGTCTTCACAGAACTGAAAATATAGTATTGCTAAACCTTGAGAAAGCATCAAGGCAATACATGTCTATAATCTGAGCATCTGAGAGGCTGATGCAGGAAGATCACAAGTTCAACTGCAGCCTGGGCTTTTTAAGACAGGTAGACCTGTGTTAAAAAGACAGAGAAGGGCCGGGCATTTAGCTCAGTGGCAGTGTCTGCCAGGCACGCGCAAGGTCATGAATTTGATCCCTGGCACACACAAAAAAAAGGCGAGGAGTAGCTCAGTGTGAAGGGCAAAGGTCTTGGTTTAATCCCTAGTACCACAAAGAAAAAGAATGAAAAAAGCTGTTCTTCCTTTGACTTTTCATTTGTGATAGGGCAGCTCCATGAGTTTAGACCAGGAGCTGACAGCAGGTTCCTAAGTGACTTTCCTGTTTTTGTGAGCTGTCTGTATATACTTCCTGCAGAGAAGCTGTTTTATTAATAGCAACATACTCCCTGAAACAACATAATTCTTTGACCCCATCACCATCTTTATCTTTGGAAAGGCAATGATGTGTTACTTGGTGTTAAGAATAGTTTATTCTTCTGTGTGCAGTTGCCAAAGTAAATTTATTTTTATTCAAACTGGATGGGCATGACTAATATAATGACTTCCCCAAATTCAAGTTTTCTGTAGCATGTCTCCTTATTCTTGTTATTCTGGAATATGGGTTTGTACCAAAAAAAAATACAAACATACTTAGTACATAATTTTACCCTAATAACTGTTTTTTCTCTAATCTCTACAAAAGGATAACATTATGACAGTAATTTAGTGATTTGTTATACAATTTTTTTTTTTTTTTTTTTTTTTTGGTACCAGGGATCGAACTCACGACCTCGCGCTTGCCAGGCAGGCGCTTAAGCCACTGAGCTAACTCCCTGGCCATGTTATACAATATTAAAAGCCAAACCTGTATCAATAATCAGTAATTAGGCTGCAGATATAGTTCAGTAGCACAGCACCAGCCTGGCAGGTCCTGAGTTTGATTCCTGATACCAAAAAAAAAAAAAAAAAAAATCAGTAATTGTTTTTAATAGGACTGGTTCTGGTTAAGATAATTCTGGCAAGGCCATTAAATTATATAATTAAAAACAGGGCAAGGTAATTTCTAATACAAATTTCTCTGCTCTCCCATGCTAATAGCAAATTTGTCTATATATTATCTCCATTGGCAAACTGCAATAATAATAGCAGTTCCCTGTCTCAAAAGCTTATTGGGCTGATTAAAATGAGATAGTGCATGTAAAATCCTGGGCACAATGTTTGGCACAGGCTAAATGACCACAAATATTATCATTCTTATCATTATCATTATCTATAAAAAGCATATAATAGCTACTGAAGAAGATTGTTGTGAGGATCAAAAGGGATCTAAAGTGTTTAACATATATGTGAAAGCATATAGAGTGTGTGACATGGTATGTGGGATACAGGAAACATTTGAAAATAACTGCTGTTGGCTGCTGCTAATAGAAAAATCATTTGACTATTTATAAAATAATAGTCTTTCCTAAATCAGTGGCTAGCAACATTGTCTTATGAATGAATGAAAACATCTAACTAGCTTACTAGTTTTACTGCTATTTTATAGTTTGGCCCTGTTTTGAGCCAGCAAAGTAGTATTACAGCTAATGATACATGAAGTGTATTAGAGTGAAAACAAGTTCCAGCTCTGTCATCTGTCAGCTGTTCTATCATGGGTAAATTCTTAATTTTTCTAACCTTTCATTTTCTCATCTTTGAAAGGGCTATCATACTTATACATTGCCTATGATTGTAATAAAAATCATATGAAATTGAGTTGTTTAAAGAACCTTATAAAGGATTTATAACACATGAGCTGTTGCTTACTAAATACTAAGCCTATGCCAAGTGATCTATTTATGTCTTCTTCAGTCCTCGCAATGGCCTCATAGAGTAGGTATGGTACTATTTTTATGTCTGTTTTACAAATGAGGATCCTAGTCTTAGGGATGGTACAATGGCTTGCTCAAAGTTGTTTTTCATATTAACTACAAACTAACATCTGTTCAGATCCCCAAATTACGTTCAATTTCCCTACTATACAAATGCAAATTGTTATTATTTCTGCATGATAAGAGAGTAAGTAGTTTTTATCACATAGTGGTGTAGAAAAAACATACAGGTGACTGTTTCCAGTAGTAATTGTTAACATGTTCATCAATATTTTTGATTTTTGGGGGGCTGGGAATTTAGCTCAGTGGCATAAACGCGTGCCTGGCAAGTGCAAGGTCATGAGTTCGATTCCTGGTACAAAAAAAAAAAAAGAAGTCTGAATATTTTTGATTTTTTTAAAGGGAATACTACTAAATAAAAATGAACTTAGGCTCAATCATTTTCTAGGACTCCTGGCTCCTTTTTGTATAGGAGCCACTTTGGGTTGGGAATGTGGCTCAGTGATGGAGCTCTTGCCTGGCACATATAAGGCCTTGGGTTTCAATTCCCAGCACTACAAAAAAAAAAAGTTAAATCTCATCCAAAAACATCCTCCAAGATGAAACAGGAACCAAGTGAACCAGATAAATAAGAACCTCTTTTATTCTAGAAGTCATCCACTTGATAGATATTGGATTTTGTAAGGACTCATATTTGGGACAAATGAATTGGGATTTGGAATGGCTCAATTGTTAAGCACTAGAATTTTATGAGAAAAGAGAAGCATGATCAAGCATACAACCATTATTGTTGGTAAATTGATTTAGTTATTAAAAAGATTCTAAATCTGAATCTGTTCCATGGTTCTGACACAAAGCAAGCATTTGGCTTAATTTTAGACTATGGAGTCTTATAAATAAAACTCCTGTAAGTGTTAACAGCTGAGCTTTTCTGTTAATAGGCCCTTAGAGTCTTTGAAAATAGGTGTTGAACAGCTTGTGGTCTGGGTGTAAGCTGGCATTTGCTGCTCACTTGGGCTAAATTCGAGCAACCAAATGACTTTAATAATTACTCTGTTGTGGCTGTCTATTTATAATTACTCCCCCAAAATCCAAGATTGTTGATTCTTCATGAGACAGGGGCAGTAGTGTGCTAGAACCTGCTCCTACAGACTGGAGACATTTGATTATGTTCAGAAATTTTGTGATAGTTTGATAGTTTAAAATCAGACTAATTGCATTTTGATTGGAATTGCATTAATCTGTATAACAATTTTTGGAGAATGGCCATTTTCACAATATTTGTTCTTCCTATTCATGAACAAGGGATGTCTTTCCATATTCTGAGGTCCTCTTCGATTTCTTTTTCAGGGTATTATAATTTTCCCTGAATAGATCTTTTACTTCTTTTGTTAGATTGATTCCTGTTGTCTGGTTTTGAAGGCCTATAATACTTTCATCACTCTGTTCTGATCAGTTTTATGTTATTTCGTTTTGTGTGAATTCATTGTGTGTGACGATATGGACAGCTATTTGGAAGAAAACAAAAGACATTACAGTAGCCGTGGTAGATAGCCTTTTATCTTGTTTTGAAATCTATGTCACTTACATTGTTTTCTTCTGATCTACTTTGTTCTGTTTTGTTATGTTTAGTTTTACCCACTTTAAAATAAAAAAAGTAAAATCAGACTAATGGGAGTATTTATATCACAGAAAATGACAAACACTACATACAAGTTAGGCTTTCCATACCCTCCATCTTTCCTGTTCCTCCATACCTCACTCTGAGAGTGGCTACCAGCACACAACTAGAGCTCTCCTGCTACCAGTGAACTGGCAGAAAATGAATCCTGGGCTGGGGATATAGCTCAGTGGCACAGCATCTGCTTGGAAAGTACAAGGTCCTGAGTTCAAATACTAGGAAAGAGAGATCGAGAGAGATAAAGAGGAAAAAATAAATCCCTGCAACCTGGGAGAAGCAACCTGCTTTCCATTATACCTAGAAAGTGGCAGCCCTTGCCACCAGGGTCACCAACTCAAGCAAATGTAAAACTCAGAATAGCAGTGTTCAGAGCTCAGTTTTCATCTTCAAAGAACAGAAGTTCATTTTAAAGCGTCAGCTGCTGCTTGGCAATGAGAAGTTGGCATGGAGCACCAAAATATCCTAAGGTCTGTGGGAAGTGAGTGACTCATTTTCCCGTCAGCAGAGTGAGGGGACATTTGTCCCTTAAAACATGATGGAATTTCCCTTCGAATAGCATTAATCACAGTGAATATGCTTGGACATTGTATAGGAGCAAGATGGGAGAAATCAGAGCTCTTGTCGTTGAAATACCTGAAGAACAGATCTCCCCTGGTCCAGGTCATTCTTTATGCTCCTGCGTCTTGTGCAAACTCTGCCTTCTCCGAATGTCAGCCAGGCCAGACCTGTTCTAACTGGTGTATTTCATCTCCAGAAAGTGTTCTGATAACCATGTTTATTTACTTTGTTTGTTTTCGACACATTTACTAGGCCTCTATTTAATTCATCTGAGGCCTAACATAATGTCTGATTCAATCCTGTGAATACTTATGTCCTTAATCTTTGTGACTCAAGATATTGAAGTGAAAGTAAACCCTGGAAAATAATCCAGAGTCTTTGCCAAGAAAAGAGATACCAGTTTCTTCAGATTATCACTATAGAGCACCTGGTTTGAAGCTAGTGACATTTTCCAAAAACATGGAATCTACATCATAAATCCTTATTGTTTTAAAAAGCCGTTGGGAAAAAAGGAAGCTGCTTTCACTCCAATATCTTGAGTCACATCTTTATGTGGGCATGGAGTTGAGAAGTTTGTTTTTATTTTGTTTGTGGTACTGGATTGAACCTGGGCCGGGTGCATGCTAGCCAAAGACTCTACCACTGAACTGTATTTCCATCCCCTTTTTAAATTTTGGTAATTCAAGACAAGATTTCATGAAACTGTACGGGCAGGCCTCAAACTCGCAATATTCCTGCCTCAGCCTCCAAGTAACAGAGTTTACAGGCCTGCGCCACCACACCCAAATAGGACCTTTTCAGTTAACATCTAAAACAGAAATTCTTGGGGCCTGGCATTTAGCTCAGTGGTGTAAACCCCTGCCTGGCAAACACAAGGTTATGAGTTCGAGCCCCAGTACTGAAAAAAAAAAAAAAAAAAACCACAGAAATTCTCAGAATTGTGCTCATGTTAGAATCACCAAGTGGGGCTTTAAAAACAAAATCTCAATACAGTTCTCCTCACATCTGACTACAGACTAATTAAATGAGAATTGTTGAGGTTGAGACTAAGACATTGATAATGTATAAAGCTCCTTATATGATTTCAGTGTGCAATAAAATTCGTAATGTATTAGAAATCTTCATTTTCTTAGTGTCTGATTGTCCAGTTATTGGCTTTAAATAGACAACAGGGGCTGGGGATTTAGCTCAGTGGCATATAGTGCCTGCCTGGCAAGCGTGAAGTCCTGGGTTTGGTACCCTCCCCCCACCAAAATAAAAATAAACAGACAAATAAATATAATGGTTACAGAAGAAGAATTTAATTCTTTAAATAAATAAATAAATAAATAAATAAATAGACAGTGGATTACTAAAAGCAAAGATCTGGAATGGGGTAGCTATCTGACAGTTACTTGTCAGAGCCTTACTCAAAAACTTCATTATTGATAAGACTTGATATTGTTAAATATACAGAACAAAAATCATTTGGACATATTGTTTAATAGCATAAATTAACACAAATTTTCCAGAGAGCCATTAGAAAATATACAAGGGGTGATCAAAAATATAGTTAAAATTTAAATCTTTTAAAACTTATTACAGTGATGTTCTGTGCCAATTTCACTATACTGTCTCAATTGGCTTTATTCCATCCTTTTTTTTCTGTTTGCAGCTTCACTGTGTGTTCACTTTGTTTGCCCTAATTTTGTAACATGAACAGCTATTTTGGGGAGCATGTGGTTTGTCAACTAGTGATTTATGGTGTTTTTTTTTGAGGTTTTGTATTGTTTCTACTCTTTTTTCTGTATTGCTTTTTTTTCTCTTTAAATAAAATTTTAAAAAAAACTTATTACAGTAAAAGACACATTGCCAAAAGTAATGGGATAAATGCATTCAAAGCAAGAGAATTGTGAGGAAGATTAGTGACAAATGTGCCTTTTACTGTAATAAATTTTTTAAAATTTGAACAGTTGCTGTATTTTTATCATACCTCATGTATAAATTTTTAGTATGTATATATCCAGCAATTCCTCTTTTAAGAATTTGCCCCCCCAAAAGAATTTAACCCAAATAAGTAATTGGACAAGCATACAAAAATACTCATATAGTATATTAATATATATTTCTTAGATTTAAAAAAAATTTAGTCTTTGAAATGCTTAAAGCTATCTAAAAGCTTCCATAATATATACTGACATGTGAAGGTATTCATATATTACTGAATTTAAAAAAATACAGGTTGCCAAAAAGCTTGTCTAGTGTAATTTTACTTCTGCTAAAAATTAGATTTACTTAAGCATGGTGGTAAAAACCTGTTGAGGTTGAGATGAGAGAATTGTGAATTCAAGGCCAGCTTGGGCTATATAGTGAAACACTGTCTCAAACAACAATAAAAGCAGATCTATGTTTTCATGGGTTTTAAGATGTATAAAGGTTATGCTCAAACTTCTAACAGTGATTATGTCTGAGAAATTAAATAATAGCCTGACAGGAGTTGATATTTTGCCTTACTTGTTCTAGACTTGTGTGTTTGAATTTTTTAATACATACACGTTTCTATTATAATTTACATAATTTAAATATGTGAAGTTAGTTTTACTCACCACTTTCTATAAAATCTAAATTCCTTGGCTTTGTACTTAAAGCAAGCAATAATTTGCCCCCAAAAGACTTTTCCAGTCTTTTAGAAATGTTTTTGGTGGGATTGCCTGTGGGTCCTCACTCAAGCCCGGCTGTTCTCACCGTGTTCGCTTTCCTGTGTTCGACCTTTGGGAGCACCTTTTCCTTTGCCTGGGATGCCCTCCCCTTTCTGTCCCACTCATTAACATCCAACAGAGCTATGAGCATGAAGCACCTATCACATGCTATTAAGTAGCCTTTTCATTCCCTGAATTCTTATATTATGTCTGCTTTCTACGTTAAAAGAAGGAACACATTCTCACAATAAAGTTCAAGATCTTATTAAGTTTAGTGTAACATTTATAATGGAGATGTGCTACATATCATGCAGTATAATGGAGATATACTACATTGGGCTGTTATGAGGGTTGAATGAGATAATTATGAAAAGCACTTAGAACAATACCAGATTATAGTATGTCAGAGTTCGAAAAAACTAGTATGTTTATCTTTTTGAATCTGTTGACTGGTTCTTTCCCCATCTATGCAATCAAACTATGGAAATTAGAAACTGATGCCATGTATTTTGGTATCCTTTTCCAAATGGTGTACTGGTGCTTTCTATGTATACATAGAAAGTATTTGCTGTTGATACAATGAGATTGTGAAACATACATATTACTAACTTTCAAAGAAATAATAAATCAATTGGGCAATATTATAACTTCATGGTGCCATAAAAATCAATGTAGAATTATAATATCAAAATATTGCCAACATGAAATACACAAAAAAGTTCTTTCTTTAATGAAATCACAAAAAATAGGATGTCATCCTTAGAATTTTATTTTCATAAGCACAGTCAATACTTACAAGATGCTAGACAAGAATAGTGAATTATTTACAGAAAACACCAGATGAATTGGGTTCATTTAATATCTCTTTTGGCAGATAACACAATATGCTTTCATAGAAGTGCCATGTGTTCTAGAGTTTTGACATATGGGACTTTATATGTGGCCAAGGATGCTCTATTCTAAAGACCAGAACAAAAATGACCACATCTTCATATATTTAGTTCTTCATCTTGTTCTAGCCTAAAGTCACCATGCAATTATAGGTTTAAAATCTCAGCAAATTTATTGGCAGCCCAGTTGGAACAGTTTCTGTTCTCACTTAATCTTACCGGACAGACATGATCTGTGTGGCATGGCCCAGTGCCATTGAAACAACTGGAGTCACCTGATACAGAGCATTACCCTTGGATAAAGAAAGTCAAAATGTTATTTTATCTTTGGAGGCCTAACAGACGTTTTCCTGAGCATGGCCTCTTATTTGCTTTGTTTATGCAAATACTACTTTATAGTTTGGCTTCATCACTCTGATCTGTTACTTCAATTCTAACTATTTCAGAGCCAGTATCACTTTAGTTCATTTTAAGAAGTCTATCAAAATGTGAATCATTGGGCATCCTGGGTTCACTCCCCTGCACTACAAATAAAATGTAAGTCACTTAGAAAAGATACATAGTGTTATGGTTTATACCTGGATGTCTCCCTAAAGCCTCATGTGGTCATAGTCAGGACTCTTCAGAGGTGATGGGATAACTGGGGCCTGACAGGAGTGGAGACCTGGTCAGAACAGGCAGGTCCTGGTGGTGTGACCTGGAAGGTTCTATCTCCCTTCCCAACTCCTCTTGGGCATCTCTACTTCCTGCTTGGCATGACATTAGCAGCCTTTGTTTCCCCAGGCCCTTCCATCACGCCCTCCTGCCTTGGAGCTGGCTGACTATGGATTAAAAACATGAGCCAAAATAAACTTCTCCTTTAATGTCTGTGTGTCCGGTATTGTGTCCTAGCAATGAGGCAGTTACTAAGACATATAGATTCCTTAAATATCCTATTTAAATTTACTAAGTATAAATGGGCTTAATTCTGCAATCTTTTTGGAGGACAGGAGACTGAGCAAGGGACCCAGCCCAGGGCCTTAAACATGCTAAATACAAAGGCCTTGCGTATGTGACCTGAGATTCTACCGTCTCAGAAACTTTTAATAGAGCTTTGCGAGTGCCTTTTCCTTTTCCTGGGACACTTTCCCTCTTCCTCCTCACTCATGAAGATCCAATGAAGCTGCGAAGCTCAGATCAAGTGCTACTCCATAGCATTCTCCTTCCTCGAAATTCGTAAGTTATGTAATGTTTGCTACTCGGGGAAATGATCACCGAAAGAAGAAACAAATCCTCATAATAAAATTGAAGGTCCTGGTTTGACTTTCTGATTACACAGTTTTCTGTTTAAAAATTGAGGCCACGAAAAATAAATCAACCAGCAAATATAAGTTAATTTACGTAAAATCTATAAAAACATTAGAAAAAAGATAGAGATAAGGACTTCATGATAACAAGTGAATAAAATAGGTTGCAGAGTAATATGTTCAGTGTAGTCCTGTTGCAAGAAAAACAAACAAACCAACGCCCTTACCTATTGGTACCTTAGGCTGCCCAACAGGGTAAAAGCGTGCAAGGCTGTCTGTGTAAACTCTAAGAAGTTGAAGACACAGAATTGGGAATGTGGTTGGGAAGTAGGCAAATGATTAGCTTTGTTTTTAAACATCTTTGTGTTGTAATGACTTATCACAGAAGAAAGTTATTGTTCATTTAGTAATGTGAAATGAGTAGTATGATTTTTGGCAAACAGAACCTACAGAAAAATTGCAATAACATAAACTTTTACTAAGATAGTTAGATGAAAAACAAAATTTATTACATTTCTAAACACCAGCAACAAGCTGCTGGACGGTACTATTTACTATAGCAAAGAGTATAAAGAACTCGGGAATACATAAAACAAAGCATACACAATTCCTGTATGGAGATGATTATAAACTTTATTGACTGTCATTAAAGAAGACTTCACTATCTGGAGAGACAAACTGCCTCCTAATATGGAGACTCACTATTTAAAAAAAATATAAATTCCCATAAAATTGTCATTGCTACCATACAGGTATAGTGATAATGACAGTGTAGTGTTGGGGGAAGGATAGATAAATCACTGGAACAGAACACAGAGCCCCAAAACAAAACTACACATAGAAACTTGGTTTGATGATTAAAATGTTACAAATAAGTTGAAAAGAGTTGTCCACCCCAGGGCGGGGAAACCAGAAGCAAGAGAGTCTCCTGAGATCCACGCCATGTTGGAACTTAGGGCCCGGAGCCAACCAGTAACCAGCCTGCTGTCTACCGGGTCTCGGGCTTAGAATCAAACATACCACACCCCCCCCTCCCCCGTAACAATTGGGATCCAGGGATCTGGGTATCTCTTAGGAGGTGACCATATTTGGTACAGCAAGTCAGGGGAGTTTCCTTCTACTATCTCTGAAGGCAGATATTTTTATTGCTGTTTTGCTTTGTCCTGATTAATGGTGTTGCTCTATTCAATACTGTGTTGATGTGTTCTATAATGTTGTGTATTTCTTTGATTTTGCTCTACCTAGTAGAAGAACAACTATTGTGAAGACAACGAGATATACAATGTTGCCTGTTACTGTTGTCCTGGTGACCTGCTGCGATGTTCTGTGCCAATTTCACTATACTGTCTCAATTGGCTTTATCCCATCCTTTTTTTTCTGTTTGCAGCTTCACTGTGTGTTCACTTTGTATGCCTTAATTTTGTAACATGAACAGCTATTTCGGGGAGTATGTGGTTTGTCAACTAGTGATATATGGTTTTTTTTGAGGTTTTGTATTGTTTCTACCATTTTTCCTGTATTGCTTTTTTTTCTCTTTAAATAAAATTAAAAAAAAAAAGAAAGAAAAGAGTTGTCCAACCCAATGTTACATCTCCAATCTGTGCCTGTTAAATCCAGTGACTGGTCAGCTGGGTTTATAGTGTCCTAACCTCTTTGCCCCCAAACAGGATCAACCAGCAAGTCTACTTCAGTTTTAGAGCTTCCTGGAAATGAGCGGAGGCTTTCCTTGTAACTGCCTCACTCTGTTTGATCCTGCTTCATCCCCTTCCCCACCACACTATCCTCAACTCATGGCGATCCTCCTGTCTGAGCCTCCTGAGTGCTGGGATTACGGTATGTGCCAGCACACCAAGCCCACCACAGCGTTCTATCCAATGACTGCTCCCTACTCTGAGTAAAGGTTAGTTAGTATACTAACCTTTGTTATTCCCTAATTATTGTGCTACAAATTTTTATTTTATTTTTTCATAGAAGTAAGAAGAGTATTTTTATATTTTATTAATATCTATTTGTGTCATATTAACATTTTTAAAGTAGACTATTCCCAGGGCCAGAGATATAGCTCAGTGGTACAGTGCCTGAGTTCAATTCCTGGTACAAAAAAAAAAAGCCTATTCCCTAATAAAGCTTGTGCGTCCTCATTTGACTGACTATGGGAGTGTAAGTTGACAGGAGCATTTTATAGAACAGGTTGAAATTCTCCAGTACAGTTGAAGATGCGTGTACCTTTCCCGGCACAATTCCATGCCTGAGCATACATTCTCATAGATTCTCTAGAGAATTCTCATACACAGTTCACAAAGGGATTCCTCTGGGGTGGGGGGAAGAGTAAGTATGGCATAGGGGTATAGGAACATCAGGGCTTCAAAGGTTCAGGGATGGACTAAATTATCTCGAACAAGACCAACAAAATAATAATAAATTTGGTGTGGCACATGTCTCCTATTTACAGCTACTCAGGAGGCTGAGGCAAGAGGATTGCCAAGTTTCAGGCCAGCTTGAGCAACTAAGTGAGACCGAGTCCCAAAACAAAATTAGATTAATAAATAAATACAAAGAGCTGGGGATGTAGCTCAGTGGTGGAGCACTTGTCCAGCATGTGGGAGGCCCTTGGTTGAGTACTCCCATTAAAGAAAAGTCCAGATTGCCCCTGTGAAATGAGAAGCTAACTTGCCTGAGGACCGAGGCTGAGGCTGAGCTCACGAAGGCCGGCTGATGGAAGCCAGTCACACATGTGCAAAGGGGAGTTCAGAAATGTGCTCTCATGGCCGAGCCAGGTTAGAATAGGCGAGAGGGGCATAGTGGTCCAGGTGAGGGGAGCTGCAGTAGTGAAGGTTCCTACACTGGCCGTGGTGAGAAGAAATTTCCGCCACACAGAAGGAGGCCAGCTAGTAGACCAGGCGAAAGCGATGCAGTGGAAGGAGAAGCTGGGAGCGGTTTCCAGCAGAGGGAGAACAGATTAGATGTCTAGTACAATTCAGGGAGGAGACTCTAGCAGCAGTTCCTGTCTTTGGGAACCACATTATCATCTTTACAAATGCGCTGTTTCTAATAAATGCCATTGGCAAATAGGACCAGCTAACTTGGAAAGGTTTCTAAACTTAATTACTGGACTTTTGTTTGATGGCCCAGTCTGGTGCTGGTCTCTGATAACTCTAGTGTATTCTCAGATGCAGCTGTTTTTTCTGATAGCATTGTTGTGTTTGCATGCTAAAATGGTTAATGTTATCCTTAAATGACTGCACGGAGGGCAATTCTGTCCTTCTGATTACAATAGCATCTATGTCTGATCTTAGACAAGCCACACTTGTGTTCACGGATCTATGGATTGCAACTAGAGATCCCGTCCTGCCACTGTGTAATGGTCCTATGTCAGTGACTCCTCATTTATCTCGAAGCAGAAAGACATGCAGGTAACAAAAATACCCTGAAAAAGTTCAGTGTTGCTTTTGTTTTTCATGCCTGCTGCCTCTTTTGCAGGACATTCTATTAAAGGACCATGAGAATGAGTATAAGGTTTCAGGCTAATCCCTTTCCCTTGGTTTCTAAGCTTCCAATGATATTTCCACCAATTGCTCTGGTTCCTTTCTCAAAGAGGAGAAGGGCACACAGCAGTCCTTACCTGTAGTTCAATCCCACTGCAGAACCTGGCACTACCCATGTTCTCAGACCTCGGAGTCACAGACTCATGTTCTTCATCAAAGAAATCACTGCTATTTCGGCTCTCTCCTTTCTTCGCACCTCTCAGGCAAAAAGCCACCCTGGCCTTGCCTTTGTTGTGAAGTTTCTTTAGTGCCTTTCAATATCCTTGCTGCATCCCTGTACCTCCCTCGCCTTCTGTGAGGCTCCAGAACAGCCTTGTCTACCCCCGTTTCAGGAAGTACAGTTCTTTCCCTGCACCCAGCCCACTTGTCTGAGATGCTGTGTGTTCTGTGTAAATGACACCTCTACCCCTGGGTAAATGTATGACTGCCCCCCACTTCATCTCGGTGTGGGGGGGGTGAGGTTAAAAATAAGTGTTTTGGGCCAAGAATATAGCTCAGCGGTACAGCACCTGCCTGGTAAGTGCGAGGTCATGAGTTCAATTCCCAGTACCTAAACAAAAAACAAAACAAAACAACAACAACAATAAAAAAGCATTTTAATATTTATTTTTACCTACTTCCAGTTGAGGGGTAGCATGCATCAAATACATACAATTTAAGTGTATAATTTAATTTTTACATATTGGATAAGTCCAGATAGCCCTATCCAGATCAAGGGATGGAATATATCCTGCATCCTACAAAGGATTTTTGAATCCCTCTCCAAAGAGCACCACAACCAGACTGGCCAAGACTTATCACCGTACATTAGTTTTGCTGGTGTTGTTTTGTTTTATTTTGTTTTGTTGAGACAGAGCACCACTATGTAGTTCAGGCTGGCCTTAAACTCACTATGTAGTCCAAGCTGGCCTCAAACTCGCAGTGATCCTCCTGCCTCAGCTTCCTGGCTGCTGGGATTCCAGCATGTGCCCTCATGCCTGGCCAGTTTTGCTGTTCTTGAACTGATGGAGATGGAATAATGTAGTATGTTCTTTTGGCTTCTCTTTTCTTTTGCTCATTGTTGTGTCTATGAGATTTATCCATGCTGTTAGTGTATGTTCCTCTAATTGATCGATTTTCTTTTTGTCTCTTTTTAGCCCATCTCATCCTTGGCGTAGTGAATTGAGATTGGGTGTCAGCCTGGGAAAGTGGATACACTTTCAGGATAGGTCTTAGGTCAGAAGACTGTCAATCTTTGTAGCTCTAAAATGTGGCCCTGTTGCAAGACCTGAGGCTTTTAGAATCTAGCTGGCCTTAGGATCAAACCTTAAAGATGACTGTCCTGGAGTATTGTAGCAAGCACCCAGATACGAGCCAAACTTTTCATTTTATTTTATTAGCACTGTGTCTTATACATCTTCTGGCATCTCTATTTGTATTCCTCTGAGTGTAGATGTCCCCAAATAAATGAACTTCTGTAAAAGTTTTACTGTAGATCCTGCTAATTTATAATCTGTTCCCTGCTCTCACTTCTGACCAACGAGTCAAAGAATAGAGATAGTTTAGGACAAATGCAGTATTATTTTTTAAAGAGCAAGTCCTGATAGGATTGATGCAGTACCCTTAGTGGAAAAAAGAGGAACATATTAATTTAGTGTGAATTTTATTTATGTATTTGTTTTTTCTGGTGTTAAGTACCAAACCCAGGGCCCTGCACATGATAAACAAGTGTTCTACTCCTGAGTCCTGCCTTTCTTCTCTTGCCTTTCTCCTCCACCTCCTCCCTCACCCCGGTACTTGGGCTTTCCCCAGAAGTGCTCTGCCACACTGACTTATGCCCAGCCCTTGTTTAAATTTTATTTTGAAATAGGGACTCACTAAGCTGCCCAGGCTGGCCTTGAACTCGTGATCCTCCTGTCTCAGTCCGCCAACCAGCTGGGATTATAGGCATGCGCCACGACACCTGGCTCCCATTATTATCTTCTTGATTTCAGTTCCTGTGCTAGTCTTCCAGAAGATGCATCAGCTTTCTGACACTTTGTTCTATTTCCATGTGTAAGTAATTAATTGATATTCTGGCACAAAACTTTTAATCCCTCTCATCCACCCTTGGTGATGATATTTTGGTACATTAGTTTTATAACAATGAGTTCGTGCTTTCCTTTGCATGACTCCTGAATTCACATTCCCCTGAAAGTGGAGGGAAGAGAGAAAAAACTCCCAAGTGTCTGGTATCCTCTGTTGAGCTCTGAGTTCTTTTCTATGATCTTCTCAGAGTGTCTGCTGTATGAACTCTTCACTCTCACATCATTTCTTTCCAGAAAACAACCCGGTCTTCACTTAACTATCTTCTGCTGAAAACATTTGTGATGTCTTCACTAACTAGAGAAAAATGTATTACATGTGTGTCTTCAGTAAAACTCGAGTTATTGTTGGATTTTGCTATTTCATTTCAGAGACTCCTTCCTGCTGTTTCATATTTTATTCTTGTTGAGGCTCTGATGTTGTTACAGGTGTTTTGGGAGGAACATGGCTTACCTACATTCAAGTTTCATTTACTCATCCCTTTCCTCACTACCTTAGCCTTCCTTGCGGTAGGCTCTCTAATGCCTGGGTCTAACATTTTTCCTGGTACACAGCAGCTTCAAGGTAAATGACAACCACAGTGCCAGTGGGAAGGCGCTGACTTCCAGGATACTGAATTGATAGGATTTCTCTACTTTGAGCCCCAGCTTAGGAAAATGTGTTGCTATCTGCTTTTGATATCACTTACCATTTAATTCATACCAAAACACAAAGGGAAAATAAATTCTAATGTGATCAGTATGACTTTTTCTGATACAGAGCCAAATACAGCAAATGGAAACAAAAAAATCTTCTTTTTTTTTCCATAAAGGGCTTGGAACTTCAAGAATGAGTCAAACAAGCCTTGTTTAAAGCTAAGATTTCTGCCATCATTCATTACTACTCAACAACACAGTGTGAGGGCTGATTACACACTACACCACGGGTGGGAAGGAAAAGATCCATGGCTCAGAGAATAAGACTAAGAGTTCAGACAGAGAGAGAATGAAACATTACACAGATGACAATTCAACACGACATGCTGTGCCCTGTATTGAAAAAACTCCAGGCTTTGATGACTCTGACAGGTGATGAGCCAACTCTACACAGGCAGTCTGTGGAACCCATATGGATGTCAGACTGAGGGAAATTCACAAAAGCTGGGTTCTAGGTAAGCAAGTATTCACAGTTTGGGTGCCTTGGGCAGCAGACTGCAACAGCGCGTAGTGTTTCGGATGCTTATCAGGGAAGGACAGAAAGAAGAATCAAGTAGTAGGTGAAGTCAAGCTGTGATGCTGGCCTGGCACCCTGGGTCAGTTCCTTGAGGAACTCTGGAGCTGTCATACCCCTCACAGTGTTCCACCGGGGCTGAAGTAGCCAGGCACTTTATATTCTGGCTCAGTCATTCCTTAGGGGTGGTACAGGCTACCTCCAGAAGGAAGTGATTTGGGGAAGGTGGATCTCCATAGCTGAGGTAATTCCCATAGGAACAAAAAATTGCACTCTCAGCAGCTGAGACAACAGATCCTTCCTGCTAAAGGAATCTGGCAGTTCATCTCCATATTGAGCATATTACTCCTTGGGCAGCTTGGAGTCACTGCTTCATTTATGTCCAATAGAGCTCTCTTCCTTAGAGGGAAAGGATTATGGAAAAAAGTACATTCTAACTGCTAAGACTCATCTTGGAGCTACAAATGATACACAGTTTATCTCTTCTCCACTAACCATTTCTCAGCTAGTATATCTGTCATCTTTATGGCTTACTGTATGGCATGGCACAGATTCTCATTCTGAAGGACAACGAGCGTAGTCTCCACATCCTTGGGCTAAGGGTACTCCTTTTGCCTCTTTCATCCCAGTTTGGCAAGGGCATAACAGGAAGTGCTCAAGTAGATCACCTGAGTTCCAAAACAGATTTCTCCATATCCAGGATGTATACAAGTAGCCCTGTCTCCCCATAGTGGTCAGGGTTGATCATCCTGTCTAGATGTGACTTCTTTTTTTGCCTGCATGTTCCATAATACAAGGAGCCTGAAGTGCTCAGGGGCAGCCTGCTTAACGTTTCAGTGGGGCTCTTACTGTGCTCCTTGGAGGAGGGGACCCCCCACCACAATCTCACCTAATCTAATGCATCAGCTACTGTAAGTGGAATAGGCAGCAGGAGTTTTGTAGGTGGGCTATTGGGAGTGATGAGAGTGGGATCATTCCTGCTTGGTTCCTGTGGTTCTCAGTCTCATGAGTTCTTTTTACTAGGAACATTGCACCCTGGAGAATGATGTCCCTCTCTTACAAAGTGTTGGCTCTGGTGTTTAGGCATGTTTTAACCCAGCTATTGTAATTGTCTGTCTGGCTAGCAGCCTCTGCTGAGTGTGGTATGTGATGAAGCCAAGGGCCCTCTCACTGTCTTTGCTATAAACTGGGTCCCCTGGTCAGATGGATTGTGTGGGATTCCGCTTTGGTGTATGAAATGCACAAGTTATTGGATACTAGTGCTGGCAGAAGGTGTGTAGGCAAGGAATATTTGTCTGCTGGTGTTAGAAAAAGTGGAACACAAGAGGCCTACTGGATGCAGCTGCTCACTAAGTAGCTGTCTGATCCCTTTGGGAGATGGTGTCCCGGTGGTGGCTCACCACTGGTTTCTATTTTCCATACATTGGTGTTCTTGTTAGATCAGCTTTGGTAAAAGGTATCCCATGTAGACAGACTAACACCCAGCCTTCATCTTTCTTCCCCATGGTTCTGTTTTTGTGCCATGTATGTCAGCAGTGGGATGGGCAATGGCAGTAACTTACTAACATCAACATCAACATCAACAGTCATTTGGTCTTTTAGTGCATCTTTAGTAGTGAATTATTCCTGGTAGGTATTAATGGGTGATGCATAGGTCTTTATACTTCATGCCTACTCTCATGTCTGTATACAAGTATATATTTTATTTAATATGTTAGGACACCACAAATCAATTATTTCTATTTTAGCCTTTTGGGCACTCATCATTCACACTTTCCCATTCTAACTTTTAGATAATTTCCCCCCAAGGACTGCTACTGACTTGGTAACAGAATTCCTGCACTTGATCTTCGCCAAAAGGCTGAGAAGTGATGGTAACAGAAATCCTGAGTGTTAAGAGTCCTTTCAATTGAGAAGACACAATTTAAGCTTATTTTCTATAAAATACAGATAACTTACTTTCACCTTCTCTTTGAATATTCTAGGGACTTTATTCCTAATAGTGTTTATCTTTAAAGAATATCATGTTGAAGCCAGGCATGGTGGTGTAATCCCACCTCTAGAGAAGCTAAAGCAGGAGAATTGTTAGTTTGAAGGCATCTTGGGCTATGCAGCAAAAACAGTGTCACTGGAAAAAGAAAGGAAAGAAAGGAAGGGAAAGGAAAGGAAAGGAAAGGAAAGGGAAAGAAAGAAAGAAAGAAAGAAAGAAAGAAAGAAAGAAAGAAAGAAAGAAAGAAAGATCAGGATTATTATAATATTTGATTTTTAGTACTCTATCACACTGTACCGTGAGCTCAAAGCAGCACTGCTGTGTCGGTGGCTGGCAGGCACCTGAGCTACTTCCATGATTTGTTCCCATCTATAAATATTCTTGTTGCTGGCAAAGTACACAACTGAAATGTTCATGGGTCAGGAACTTACTGTATTGTTTCCCACATGAATTTTTTTGGACCATTCAAAAAGTATTGTGAGTTAACTTTACCTTTTGCCTTTTTGTAAATTAAATAGGAAAACCATACTGATTTTTTAGTAATGATCTTTGCATCCTCTTTAACATTAAAACATATTAAAATAGTGTTATATATTTCATAGCTGAAAGCTGACATCCCAAACTTACATGAATAAAGGATGAAGTTACTTCTGACAGCTATAATAAAATAATATAATAATGAATAAAGGGTTAGTACTAGAAAGAAGTTATTGACCAGTCAAGCCTATGGTAGTTGCACAAACAAGGCCACGTTTCCTGTTTGTGTCTCACAAATCCCATGGGCTCGTAAGTAAGTTAAGAGTATGATCCATTTTGACCTGTGAGTTTACAAGTGTGTTTATCCCAAGGGGTCTTGGGCATTACAAGTAGTCTTGGTCATCATCAGTTCACCATTTTAGATATGCTCATCCATTAATTACACAGTTATTGAAGTAAAAGATCAATAAAACTCTGTGTTGTATTATTTGAAATAAGGCTTAAAGAGTTTATTGTATTTGTTCTTTCCTTCAGTGGTAGAGATAGCAGAGAACTTTTTGTTGTTTCACTGGGAGGAGTGTTCATTTCTTTTTTCCAGAATCCCTAGCTTCAAGCAGTGAGTCACAATTCTCTCCCTCTTGTTTCCACCTGATCGTTGGTTCTCTTTTTCACCTTCTGCAGCCCTACTTCACATTCATACACTCTAGGGAGTGGATTATACCCAAAGAAAGCAGAAGAAAAGATTCCATTGAGGTGGGGAAGTACCTACCTGATACTAGAGATGGGGGTCAGTGTGCTTTCCTCAAAAGCCAATGTGCGGCACATACCGCTCCTGCTTTTATATTCCTGCACTAAGAGCTCTCGTTAGAAGTAAAAATTGAGTCTCAAGAAGACTCATGAATGCACAAGAACTTGTGAAACCCAAGCACTGTTGAATAATGACTAGAATAATGTTCTCAAATGAAAGAATTATACATTTATTTGTCCTTTAACTATATAGGCTTGGTTAATGAAGAAACGTCATTTTTACAGAAGCATTTCATCTAATAAATGTGGAAGGAATAACAGTATTAGGGAAAAATTATTTGAAACTGGGCACTGTGGTTCGTGACTGCACTCAGGAAACTGGGGCAGGAGGATCACAAGCTAGAGGCCAGCCTAGAAGCTTTGAAATAACTGATTCAGGAGAAGATCATCACTGCCTGATGCTACTAGTTGAAAGACTAATGGGGAACTTGATAGTGGAGGGATCAGGGTATCACCATATAAACCTTCTGGTAAATTTTGAAGGGTAGCTGGGCACATCTGTAGTCCCAGCACTACAGAGGCTGAGGCAGGAGGATCACTGTAAGTTCAAGGCCAGCCTGAACTGCATAGTGAGACCCCATCTTAGAATGACAAAAAAATAAAAAAATCTGGAAGAGTAAACCAGATATGAGAGTTTCCCATGTGATATACTAGGGTAGTGGTGGTGAACCTTTTAGACACTAGTGCCCAGACTGCAACCCAAAACTCACTTATGTATCTCAGAGTACCAACACTGCAATTAAACCTGAACACTGAGGTTTTAGTTTAGAAAAACAATTCATACACTAACATCTTTTGTCTTAAAAGAAGAATGCAATAACAGAACTTTCAATGATATAAACATCTTATTGAAAGGTAATATTTTGCATTTAGTGTGTTTTTGTACACTGTTATCTGATGCTCGGGTGCTGGGGCAATACTGGGGCAACTTAGCTCGAGTGCTGACAGAGAAGGCTCTGGGTGCCCTCTGTGGCATGAGTGCCATAGATTCACCACCACTGTACCAGGAGGTGCATGCACCTCTTAGGAAGGGTTCCTGCAGCAATAATTTAAAAAAGAAGAAGGTTGAACTTGAATCTAATCAAGCCTCTAGAGCAAACTTTCATTCATAGAAATCATGGGAAATAGAAAAACAAGTTAAATTTACAAATATGGAGCAAAAAGATATTTTTCAAAGACATTCTTTAGGGCAACTTAACCAAAGTTACTGCAATTCATCAATGGGAAGTTGGGAAAAGGTAGGGAGCGAGCTGCTCTCAAGAGGAGCTCAACAGCCAAATGCTGTCCTGAGACCCTTGAACACAACTGGGAAAGATTTTTTTAAACGTCTAAGAACTTTTGCTAAGTTATGGATTTTACATGGTACAAAAGCACTATTGCGAGTCTTTCAGTGTGATGATGAAATTATGAGTATGATGTAATGTTTATTTTTAGAGATTCATAGGCAAGTATTATAAGGATGAGATGACTTGATATCTGAGATTTACTTTTTAAATGTTTGGTAAAGGCAAAGAAGGGACAAATGAAATAAATGTGGCAAAATTATTATAATTATCTAATTATACACACATGTAATTACCATCAGAATGATGGCTATATAGAAGTTCATTGTAGTATACTTGCATGTATGTGCTTGGATTTTTATTTTTTTTAATTTGTACTGGGAATTGAACCCAGGGCCTTCATAGTGTGCTACATGTTTAACCCTTTTTTTGTGTGTGTATTTTGAGGCAGAGTTTTGCTAACTTGCTAAATTGCCCAGAGAGGTCATATGTGTAATTCTTCTGCCTCAGCCTTCCAGAGTGCTGGGGTTATAAGCATGCACCTTCATGTCTAGCTTGGAATTTTTTTCTTTTAAACAATAGATATTCAGGTATGGAAGAGAGAGAAGGCAAAAAAAAAAAAAAGAGGCAAGAATGTATACAAATATGAGAGGACATGTAAATATGAAAAATCTTAAAACCAAAGCTCAAATTTTACTTTTTCACAAAAGCCCACAAGTTTCAACTATTCTGCTATGGAAGAACAGAATTCAATGAGAAAATGATCAAAGAAGTATGTGTGTGTGTGTGTGTGTGTGTGTGTGTGTGTGTGTGTATTTATATCCTTCATTTCTTAAACAAGTGTTTAGCAAAACAGTAAAGTTTTTCAGTTCAGTATAGGTTCCTAGACAGACAACCCACATATAATATTTGTTTTAATCTTACTGTAAATGTCTTAATCTTACTGTATCTTTTCAATCTCCCAAATGTTATCATTTATAACAACTTCTTAAAAGCAAGAAGTTAAAAATAGCAATTAAGAACTATTGTCAAAAAAGAACTATTGCGAATGTAAAAGCAGACCTAGAGATACACAGTGGAACACGTGTCCACACCTTACCCTGTCCCCCACTTCTTCCATCCCCCCATCTCCTGAGGTAGAGGTGGTGCTGGGGAGGTTGTATGCTCTGCAACAGTTCTGCCGCTGAGCTGCATCTCAGTCCCAGAACAGACGTCTTATTATTTCACTGTAATTGTATACATGGGGATTCAAATGTACCAAACAAGAACTAGCTTGGTACTTGCCTGACATTACATTACAGATCCCTGGGAATTAGAAGACGCAGCCTTCAGTCCTCCCCTGACACTAACGTACTGTATGACCTTGGGCATGCTCATTCATTTCTCTTGGCCTTCTTCCTCTGCCATTGCACATGCACAACTTTCCATCTATTTACCTTGGGGACAGGGGAGGGTGAAGGAGAAAACATCAGTGCAGTGCTTTGAGGGCCCCAGAAAAAAATGTTTTTTCAGCACTAGAATATGTTAAGTTTTTATTTTGACAGAGGACACCATCAAGTTTATGAATTGTAGACAACAAACCCTGCTTTACAATCATTAACTACTACGGAGATTACATTCACTTGCAAGGAATGCTGTTCGCATATGTTCGTGGAAAGGCTGTGTAAATTGCAATTAAATAGAGATAGTTTGCAAAACTTCAGCTCTTTGCCTAAAGGTCTATCATGAAAGATTCCAAAATGTTGAATTCTGATTAGATATGACTGTTACAAGTTCTGATTTTAATTGCAATAATCACTTGGGAGGAGAATAGGTTAAAATTAGTAATTGCTTTAATTTTAGTTCTTAAATAAAATTACTTTCTAATCTCCCATAGGATAGGAGCTGTAAGAAAAAAAATAGGCAAGGAATGTTCATTCTTCTCCTAGAGTCACTAATGGCAGTAATATTTCTACTTTCTCCTTCAATTATGGAAATACAATGTATCATAAATGCATTTTAGTATGTCAGCAATTGATTCTGAGTACTGAAACCAGAAAAAGCACAGATATATGGTTTTAATTTAAATAGGAGAATGAAAAAATATTTTTAACTTTTAGCTCACACCTCTTCAGCCCATAAATTCAAGGATATTTGGATAAAGTTAACCACTTGCTTAGAACCTTCCAATAGCTTCTCAGAGTCTTATTGTTAAACCAAAACACTCCAGAACACAAGCCCACATCCTTCTGCAACCATTGTGAACCTTGTTCACACTGTTCTTTTTTCTGTTCCTTGAACTTGCAAATGTATTCCTTGCACTTGCTATTTCTTCCAATAGCATTATTCTTCTTTCATTTCTTTGTATGCCTGTCTCCTTTTCACTACCCTGATGTCAGCTCATATGTCCCCTCTTCAAAGACAGCTTCTCTGACCCTCTATTGTAAGCAACCACCTCCCCACCTCTGGCCTCTATCGCACCACTCTGCTTTGACATCATAGCATTTATCATGTTGTGATTTTATCTTGTTTATTTATTTATTTACTTGTTGTCTGACTTTTTCCTTCTACACAGCAGAGGCATTGTCTCTTGTTCACTTCTGTTTCTGGCATACTCCCATAAAAATATTCCAACTATTCACTCCGTTTATTCAAACATTGTGTCCCTGAGTTGTTCTTATGCACTAAACTTCATCTTCTGCTTATCTGTTTTTGCTGGAATCTGTGCTTGAAACCATCTAGTCCCCAGATGAATACTCCAACAAAGAAGAGAATAGGATATTCACTTTGCCTGGTTTGTAATGCATTTTAAGGATGAAGTTGCTTCTATCAGAATTGGGGATTTTAAGACTTTTTCACAACCCATATGCTTTAGATTGGTAAGAGAGCAACAGCTGGCTGCAGAATTAGCTCAGTCTCAGCCAAGCTCTCTATCAAGAACTCTCTATCCTGATTTTCTCCAATCTGGTCTAGGTTGAAGGTTTACTTGCTAATCCAGTCAGAGTAACTTGATCTTTATTTGTAAATGTTCTAGAAGCCAAGGAGCCTGTCACTTCTCTAACTTCATGTGTTAGTTTAGCCAATGGAAACTGAGAGCTTACTGGTTCTAGGACTTCACTAGATCTTTTATGAGGCCTTGACAATATCACTTTATAAAAGATATAAAAGTAAGTAAGATAGTCCATTTGTCCTTAGGGAGGTAGCAATCTAGAAAAGGGAGATAGACAAATAAATAGATAACTAAAATGCAGAATGCAATAAATTCAGACAAGTAAGTATGGCTGTTAGGGGAGTAGAGAGAGGGTATATTACTCAGGATAGGACAGAAATGATGCTAAGAAGGCTTCTCAGGGACATATGGCATTTGCACTGAGATCTGAAATTGTGTGTCATTGATAACCAGTATCAGGTGATGCAGAAAAGCCACAGTGTTCCAAGTGGTGAGTGTAGTATGCTATATGCAAAGACCAGGAAATAATGGGACACATAGAAAGAAGTTAATTGTGGCTATAGCAAGGTTTGGAGGAAAAGGAGAGGGAGAAGGTAAAGCTGTAGAAAAGGTACAGACCAGATTATGAAAACTTGATAAAACAACATTGAAAATTTTGGATTTAATCCTGAGGGCTGTGGGCATCTTGTATATATTAGCAGCAGGAGCATGGCATGTTTATGTTTTAGAATAATCACTCTAGCTGCAATATATATATTGGACTTTTGAGAACATAGACTGGAAGCAAGGAGGTGATTTAGAACTCTTTTGCACTGATGGAGGCATGAAATGACAGTGGTCTGAATTGCTAGTAGCAGTGATAGAGGAGGAAAATGATTTGAAGTATATTCAGTGAGCAGAATGCACAAGACTTGGCATTTGGATAAAGGGAATGATGGACAGGGATGGGTCAAAGATAACAGTAGGATCCAGGCATGACAGTGCATGCCTGTAATACCAGCACTCTGGAAGACATAGGGAAGGGGGTTGCAAGTTCAAGCCCAGTTTGTGCAGCTCAGCAACTTAGCAAAATAAAAAAAAAAATTAGAGTAGAGGAGGTGGAGCTAGGGATATGGCTTGGTGTGAAGGTCCTGGATTCAACCCATCAGCATAAAGAAAGAAAAAGACAGGTAGCGAAACCAAGTAGATGGTGAGGTCAACCATGTAAGTAGGAAATTAAGGACAATGGAAGGAAGAGAATGATAGGGGAAGAAGATGATAACCTTTTCAGTATATAGCACATGAGGTGCTTCTGGTACATCCAAACTGAGATATTTGCTTGCAGGTGGGCAGGTGGTCATCTAGGGCTGAGGAGAAGGGTTTGGACAAAACCCTTCTCCTCAGCACTTAGTACTCAGGAGTACAGTACTCAGTCCTGTAGTACTTAGGAGCCACTGGCTTAGACAAGGTATCTAGAACTAGGGGAATAGACGAGATCTACTGTGCAAATCTACATAAGGTACGTGGGATAAATCAGTGAGATTTTTTTCTAAAGCACTGATATCTTCAATAAGATGAGCTAAATAGAATAGAAATGTGCTATCAAAAATACAAAGAAAGACTTGCATGATGGCACATACCTGTAATCTCAGCGCTCTAGGAGCCTAAAGCAGGAGATTGCAAGTTTGAACCTGGCCTGGGCAACCTTAGGGAGACTCTGCCTCAAATAAATAAAAAGGGCTGAGAATGTAGCTGCAAAGTCCGCAGTACACGGATTGTAAGCACGAACGCACGAACGCACGAACGCATGCACGCATGCACGCACACAATGAACAACACTGAAGCAACGTATTATTATCTTGGAATGCCCAAGATGGCTCAAAAATTGGAATAAACATGTAAGAAAAGTTGCTTTGTGGGGGGCAGGGGCTGTACTGCTAATTGAAGGACCTCATGTTTCTTCTACCTAATGTGCTTATTAACTTGTGCTATGTGAGGTATAAACGCTGACTGTAGCAGTTATTTCTCCCAAAGTGGTACTTTCTGTCCTGTGCCTATGAATCAGTGTAGCAGCTCTCTGGCAAATATTGAAGAACTGAAGTTAAATTTGTCTTACTAAAA
Organism: Dolichotis patagonum; assembly: GCA_004027295.1. Classification (NCBI taxonomy): domain Eukaryota; kingdom Metazoa; phylum Chordata; class Mammalia; order Rodentia; family Caviidae; genus Dolichotis; species Dolichotis patagonum. The sequence continues at coordinate 894 of PVJX010013398.1, read as the reverse complement.
ATGTCATTTCCGGAATATTTTTATTTATTTATTTAATTTTTGTGGTACTGCGGATAGAACTCACAACCTTGTGCTTGCCAGGCAGGCACAGCATTTTAATTTATAAGGACCATGGTTTGCATAAGTGTCCATCTAAAGGCCATATATTGCAGGTTTGTCCCCAGCCTATGGTGCAATTGGGAGGTAGTGAAGCCATTAGCAGGGAGGCCCTCAAAAGAGAATTGAGGTCATTGGAGGGATGCTCTTGAAGAAGACTGTGGGATCCCAGCCTCTCCCTCTTTTTCTGTTTTGCTTCCTGGGTGCCATGACATAAGCAGCTTTTTCTGCCATATTCTCCTGCCATGTATGCTTTACCCTAGACCCAGGTCAACTGGGCCAACTGACTATGGACTGAAATCCATGGACTGAAGCCCAAAATCATGAGCTCAAGTAAACCTTTTCCTTTTGAAATTGGTTATCTCAGATATTTTGATACAGTAATGGAAAGCTGACTAACACAGAAAGGGATCCATAAAAGAACTAAAGTTTTTGTTTAGATAAGAAATGCTGCAGGAAAATGAAGTAGAAGGGAAAAACAGTTCTTTGGAAAGCTGCTTTGTTTTTTCCTCAGATATCATGAGCATAGAAATTCATGGAACACCTACTAAGCACCTTCTCTACCATTAACTAATTTAATCAAGTAGTCTGACAATTTAGTACCATCTGCATGCTCTTGAAAACTGATTTCTGTAATGTCCCTTTTGTATTAGAATGCACAGTCAGAGGGCCTAATTCATATTCTGAATGTTCTAAAGCATACAAGTAACAAAGAAGACTAAAATTGGCAGCCACACAAGAAATAATGAGCTGAGAACTGCAAAAGCTTTCTATGGAATTATATTCAGAGGAAAGAAC